>JAUTBQ010152686.1:0-13768 GCA_032361185.1 Lepetodrilus ovalis | reverse complement strand
AGAGATACAGACCTTTCCAACGGTACCAACCAACCTTTTGGCAAATGAAACATAGATAAAACCGTGTGAGCTCTTGGGCTATGTCGCTCTTCTAGCTGTTCTCTTTCCTATTGATATATTTGGAATGGATGATAATTAATTTGAAATAACTTGTAATCAATATCCCATTCATCTTGATTGAAATAAGTTAAAATAACTTTAGGCAAACTCGTTAGAAAGATCTCACTGTTTTCCCCACATCTTTAGTGACCTTTGACCTCGACCCCCACCTACTACCTTTTATGGAATTCAGGGTCACTGCGTCAAATCCGGAAGTGTTTGGGGTGAGTCTTCTGAAAGTTGCTTGTTGTACAGTTTTTACTCGTTTAGATTCCCTGTAGGTAAGTAAACCGCGTATTCGTGCATCAGGTTATGTCTAAAGATCGAGTATTTATTACTTATACTTACAAATATCTTTAGGTTCATCATCAGGATTATTTAAACATCGTTTAGAGTGTTGTGCATGACCACGCCCATCTCGTTCAAGTTTTCCCCAAAGATGACTGATGACGTTTGCCAACTTACACGACATCGTAGTTATTAAAGTACGACAGTACACGTCTTCACCTATATTTGAAGAGTATTATTTATATTTTGGATATTTATGAGTATTTTGTTGCGATATAAACAGTGCTATGCAGTTTGGTTGTGAAGTTGTGAAATTATTTTTTAATCGTATCCTATTTCCGCCGGTTACCTATTTCCGACACTGTCAGATATCGTCTTATAATTATATATAATATATATCGCAAGATCAAGTGCATTTCCAGAGGTTATATGCAGATTAATCATAATGTACGTCATCAGTGAAGCCTCAATAAAACATATTAAATATTAAATAATCAACAACATGTAAATAAATCGTCTGATAATGACTGATTACCTGATTTCAACAAATTTGTTTATGACAGACCATTTCGAAATCGAATTATCCCGTGGCAATACAGTAGATGGTATGATGTGAGTACCAGGATTTTATAACCATAATTTCCCTTTCACTTATTCCAAAAATGTATTCCTTCACATAAAAAACAACAACCAGGAAGTTAATCATGCATATGTTCGTTATTATATGGAATTTTGTTTCCAAGGCTGATTCAGACCAATCTGGGACCTATTTCCAAGGCTTATTCCAACTTAGTCTAGAAACCCAGACATCTATCTATATCGCACTATATGCATTATGCTATATCGATGTACATAGCAGAAGCATTATAGAGACAAAGCTACTTTTATTTGTCTAATTCCAAGTCAGATTTGAACTAGCCCTACACTGAACACTTTCAAGACGTGTTTATTTAACAGACAGCCTATCTTGACGAGACTATTCCTTCAGCTGTTAGCGCTTCGAGCATGCAATTGGCATGGAGTCATGCGCTTTAAATTGGAACCATTAGACATTTGAAAATTTTAATATGTATTTTTAAAAAGGCTAGTTAATTTTGTTTAGTAGGACAGAAATAATATGTAAACAGGTCCGAATGAGCCTTGGAATGAGCTATGGTCCACATCAGCCAAGGTCCGAATCGGCCTGATACAGGACTGGTGCCCGTTGCACGAAGCTCTTGTAGCGCTACAATAGTTGTAACTGGGTTCCCGCCACAATAGAAAGCGTTGACGTTACAATAGTTGTAGCCTACAAGAGCTTCGTGCAATGGGGTCCAGGTCGTGATAGTGGGGGCACATTCTTGACATTACTATGTACTAGGCCTCCGACTAGTATAGTACATGTGGGAGTGTTGTGACTCATGCCCCAGGGACATCCACATGTGTCACATCATATATGTGTCACGATGACAACTTATTACACTCCTCTAACAGTGAATTGTAACCATGTTGACTGGCCACCAGAGATTTATATGATATATTCCAGTTTTAGTAGGTGAATGCTTTTACTATGAAGTACTATAAAGAAGAAAGCTGTATTTCTTCAGTGTTACTTAGGAATTAAGTGAGCTGACTTAAGTTCAGGGTAACACTTAATGATTTTAATATACATGACCAATCAGAAAATCATTTGTTATTTAGAATAATCTAGCAATAGTGTTTAGGAGTTAATAAATAGCATTGACCGATAAATTACATCTTTAGTTAAGTTCTATCCCTGTACTTAACTAGAGTAATCCCAAACATTGCATTTATTTATTTATTTAATGTTAGAAAGATCTATGTCACTGTCAGGAATATGTCTGCAGAGTGTAAGGAAGATGGCAAGAATGTGGAAGGTATTGCAATTATCATCTGCTGTAAGTCCTAACAGATGCTTGAACCCATTCACACTTTGTGCTGTGGTGCGTGACCTTCACCTTTAAGGCTGATAGGCTACCAGTCATTACAGGAACATAGATCTACTTTATGTCCATACTTTAGCTATTTATACACAGGCACTGTTCAGTTTTCTACAATTCTGCTTTGACTTGATTTAATCTTGTAACCCAATCACAAATACAATGGGAAGTACTACAGATTTAATTATGACCAGATCCATAGATATAGCTGGTTCTTGTTGTCTGATTTGCTTAATTTTCTTTCATAATCTGGGTGATGTTCTATAGGAATAACACTTCTGGGACTATATTTTCCGATGCTATTATATATAATATACAGACATTGTTAAGCCATTGTGGATACATTTTTTACTCTTTCAGGATCATCAAATGTTCTCCCAAGAACACCATATTGATTTGCACGTGGTGATGCACTTCTTTGTAGACCAATTAATTTATGGTCTGCATCCCTTTACATAAAATAATAGTTACTTAAAATATTTTCTGATACAGTAGCTAATAATGATGTAAAGATTCAGATTTTTTTTTTTTGAAGAAGTACAAAATAACAAATTGTAGTTTATCATTTACTTTTCATTCCATGAAGTATTTACCGAGATGATATATACCAAATGGAAGTAGCAATGTATTTCATGCCAAACTACATCCCAGATAACATCACAAAATTGGCCCAACGTCATTTTGGCCAGCAGGTCAACATCGGCAAATAGCGAGGTTGGGCCAATGTTGCAGGCAAAACTAACTTTTAAACCAGATACATGCAATATTTTTATTTTCTGGTGAACTTAGTTGATAGTGCAAGTACAGTGAAGATTTAACACTGGATAGATCAAATGAGAATTCCTATTTAACTTCACACCCCAAAATATTTTTTTCTACACAATCAAATTTTATTACCAGCCATGTATTCATGAAAAGAAATCATCAATGGTAAATTGCATTTACACCACACTAACAACTAAGGTCGAACACAGCCTCAGTTTGGTTCCAAGTAAGGATGTTTGCTATCTCACATTTTCGTGACTAATACAAATCAAACTGTGAGGTCATATACAGTGTATATGTATATATGGTGTTCTGAATGTCGAGACAAATTCTAGTGAGTAAATATTACCCAAGTCAATAGTATAACCACCAGGGGGATCCACTGTAAAGTTTATCATTTAATGAACTTCCTGTTTAAGATGTTTTCAAAATGTTTAACCAAAATCTCGGATGTTTTTAAGAATCTCTAATCTCTTTTAGAAGAAAAAAAAGGAACAAATGTGTAATTTTCATTGTATAATAGTAACCAGATAATAATTGTATAAATATTTAAATACCGTCAGACCTTGATATACCGGACACTTCCGTTTTTTTAAAAATCTGACCGGTAAGCGAATCAACCAGTTCTTCGGATCAATCTAAACAAAAGTCACCTCCCTTCATAGTAAGATACAGGGCCACGACCATTTCAGTAGTAAGAATAACATTTATCCCACCTTAGACAAACTGTTTGACACCTAGAGCGTATTGGTTAGTGATGATAAAAACAACAGTCTATTACCCACGACGCTCAATGGTGACGTCTTCAAGGCAATTACAGCATGCACCGCTAATGGGATCAATCTTGTGATGATTGTACTGTAAGGAAAGTAACTCGCTCGTTGTCCAGTATATTGGGACATAATAACGTACAATTTACACTTTCGTCTTTGATTTTGGCCGACCGGAAACGGAAACCGGATAACTGTTGTATTGAGTTAAATTATGTAGTCGGAAATCCGTATTAGTTGGCCGGTTAGCGGAGAAAGCGTAATAACGGAGACTGTTATTGTAATAACAGAGACCATTATCATGGTGTCTGACTGTATAATTAAAGGTGTATACTATCACAGGTAGTTAACCTATATAACGGACAAACAAATTGCTATCTGAGACTACTTACGTTTGATTTGTCCACCCACAAGTTATTATTTACTGATGCACTTATTCCCCAGCACTTGCTAGTTAACAAAAAAATCATATTTTATATGAATTATAGTTACGGACCCATAATTATTTTGTCTTTGATGACATCAACTGATCTTATAGGAAAGTGACTGAATGTTTGGAGTGATCTTCCTTTGCATGTGGACAATATAAGCCAGGATGCAGACCACTAGTTTGTACATTTGAGTTAACCTATCGTGTGGTTGTACATTATCTAGTGGAATTATCCATCTACCATACAGTGGTGGAAAGGTTTTTGGAAATACAAACATGATTTTATGTACTGTATGTCAAGTGAATGTACTTTGTAGTTGTGGCCAAGAACTAGTCCAAAACAATCATAACTATCTGTGTTAGTATGTCTTTAATGTTCATAATATTTATTGTATAATAACAGTGATCATGGTGATGGTACCTTGATCTTATATCTTAAATGACATGTTTGTTCAAAGTATATGGTTATATTTTCTTTACAACAAACTTGGCACACAACAAGACCGTAGCTAACTATTTTTGCTTAGGAGGGCAATTGAATGAAAATTTCAAAATGATTTGTGATATTTATGTAAAATCACTGGGGGAGGGTTTGATGGGAGGGTGGGCTTCTAGCTACGACCCTGCATTCCTTATGTACACAAAGATCTGGTGTCTGCAGTGTTTAGTTTTCTGTGGTAATATGGTGTTCTCGCTGTTGTCATGTCGACATCATGCACATGTCACCTTGACACACCAGCACGAGGAAGAGTCACACCTCATAACTTAGATACACAGTGTGTAGGACATTATCCAGTTGAGTTGCCCCTTGTGTTATAGAGGAGATAACATAGTTGCCCCTTGTGTTATAGAGGAGGTAACACATCTACTACTGTGGTGAGTAAGACCAAGAATAACTACGCGTTTGTATGGCAGGGATCGAAATTAACTTTAAAACTTACTAGTCCGAATAGTGATACAAGTAACAAAAGACATTTCTACTAGTCCTTAGGATACCTTTAGCATTGGGAGAAACAGTGTGGGCTAGCGGACTAGTGCTAATTTCAATCACTGTATGGTAATGCTATTTCTTGAATTACTTTAATTTTAACATGTTTCCATATATTAATTTATTTTGTATGAATAAATTTGGTTGTGTTTTTTTAAGAGCATACAATTACAGATGGTTGACTTGTATAATGGGCAAAAAAAATTCTAGCTGAGATTACTACTTACAGAGGGAATCTTTCAACCATATGCAACCATAACTAGTTGATTATACTATACAGGGAAGACTGTTTGATAGTCGAGATAGAAGAAGTGTAATATTCTTGAGATATAGCCATGTGGTCATGTAACATGCTAGAAAGATGGACAAGTGTGACCATGCTATAACCTACTCTGGTTACAGGACACTGCTATACTGTGGTTACTGGTTACAGGACACCGCTATACTGTGGTTACTGGTTACAGGACAACTGTGGTTACTGGTTACAGGACACTGCTATACTGTGGTTACTGGTTACAGGACACTGCTATACTACTGGTTACTGGTTACAGGACACTGCTATACTGTGGTTACTGGTTACAGGACATTCCTGTATGTAACTGCATAGCTCTAAATTAGTCTAAGGTAAGGTAGTCATAATTCCAACCTTAGTGATGGTGCAGTGTATGACTAAGGTTTGAGATAAGGTCACATCTCTGGGTTACATGCACTGGTGGGGGTCATGACCCTTGTCTAGACTGGGTTCCTGTCTACTGACAAACAAAGCAGCCATTCATGAAGCTCTTATATCCAAAAGACCATGCATGTAGATCATGTGCCTCTAATAAGTGGTCTGGATTGCTGTTGTACAAGACGTTTACTAAATGGTTATGTATATGGTCTTGTGGGTAAGACTGCTTCATTGAACATTGCCCTGGGCCAGAGGTTATGATTACATGCTCAACTTAATTTTTGATCTGCCTGAGATTGTGCTCAAAGTTTCATAACGTAGGTGCCCGCATGGTTCGTGTTTCAAAATGTCATCACAAAGAGGATTATTTTAAGACATGTGCAAGTCAGGATACAAGTTGCATACATGTGCGCAGTATTGACATTAACTCGATAAACCGCTCAAGAATGAATGAATGAAGAAAGAAAGAATGAAGAATGGTCTTTTCAAGTCCCAAATTGTCTTTTCATCATAAAATGTATTGTTTGCTGCCTCATGGGTGACCATAATATTTTATAGTGAAATACCTTTTGCAACATCTTAATGTAACCCTAAGTCCCTAATCCTAGAATATTATAGTTACAGTGATTGAAACTTCTTTTAAAACTTACTAGCCCGAATAGTGATACAAATAACTAACGAGGTGAATTTCTACTAGTCCATATGATACATTTTTCATTGAGAGAAAAGGCCCAGACTAGGATGGTACAGTCTGTGCATGTAGTAACCCAGTAGTCTTAGAAGTATCAATCTCGGCATCTTAACATTCAACAGGGAGCCATACAGCTTAGTCATAGCCAGGGTATCACGCTTGCGCTGTCACTGTTTATGTAGGATCTTAAGAAAATGCTCAGCTCCTGAGGGGAGACCAGTTTATGAACACAAAAATAACAGTACTGTTATTTTTGTGTTCATAAACTGGTCTCCCCTCAGGAGCTGAGCATTTTCTTAAGATCCTACATAAACAGTGACAGCGCAAGCGTGATACCCTGGCTATGACTAAGCTGTATGGCTCCCTGTTGAATGTTAAGATGCCGAGATTGATACTTCTAAGACTACTGGGTTACTACATGCACAGACTGTACCATCCTAGTCTGGGCCTTTTCTCTCAATGAAAAATGTATCATATGGACTAGTAGAAATTCACCTCGTTAGTTATTTGTATCACTATTCGGGCTAGTAAGTTTTAAAAGAAGTTTCAATCACTGTAACTATAATATTCTAGGATTAGGGACTTAGGGTTACATTAAGATGTTGCAAAAGGTATTTCACTATAAAATATTATGGTCACCCATGAGGCAGCAAACAATACATTTTATGATGAAAAGACAATTTGGGACTTGAAAAGACCATTCTTCATTCTTTCTTTCTTCATTCATTCATTCTTGAGCGGTTTATCGAGTTAATGTCAATACTGCGCACATGTATGCAACTTGTATCCTGACTTGCACATGTCTTAAAATAATCCTCTTTGTGATGACATTTTGAAACACGAACCATGCGGGCACCTACGTTATGAAACTTTGAGCACAATCTCAGGCAGATCAAAAATTAAGTTGAGCATGTAATCATAACCTCTGGCCCAGGGCAATGTTCAATGAAGCAGTCTTACCCACAAGACCATATACATAACCATTTAGTAAACGTCTTGTACAACAGCAATCCAGACCACTTATTAGAGGCACATGATCTACATGCATGGTCTTTTGGATATAAGAGCTTCATGAATGGCTGCTTTGTTTGTCAGTAGACAGGAACCCAGTCTAGACAAGGGTCATGACCCCCACCAGTGCATGTAACCCAGAGATGTGACCTTATCTCAAACCTTAGTCATACACTGCACCATCACTAAGGTTGGAATTATGACTACCTTACCTTAGACTAATTTAGAGCTATGCAGTTACATACAGGAATGTCCTGTAACCAGTAACCACAGTATAGCAGTGTCCTGTAACCAGTAACCAGTAGTATAGCAGTGTCCTGTAACCAGTAACCACAGTATAGCAGTGTCCTGTAACCAGTAACCACAGTTGTCCTGTAACCAGTAACCACAGTATAGCGGTGTCCTGTAACCAGTAACCACAGTATAGCAGTGTCCTGTAACCAGAGTAGGTTATAGCATGGTCACACTTGTCCATCTTTCTAGCATGTTACATGACCACATGGCTATATCTCAAGAATATTACACTTCTTCTATCTCGACTATCAAACAGTCTTCCCTGTATAGTATAATCAACTAGTTATGGTTGCATATGGTTGAAAGATTCCCTCTGTAAGTAGTAATCTCAGCTAGAATTTTTTTTGCCCATTATACAAGTCAACCATCTGTAATTGTATGCTCTTAAAAAAACACAACCAAATTTATTCATACAAAATAAATTAATATATGGAAACATGTTAAAATTAAAGTAATTCAAGAAATAGCATTACCATACAGTGATTGAAATTAGCACTAGTCCGCTAGCCCACACTGTTTCTCCCAATGCTAAAGGTATCCTAAGGACTAGTAGAAATGTCTTTTGTTACTTGTATCACTATTCGGACTAGTAAGTTTTAAAGTTAATTTCGATCCCTGCCATACAAACGCGTAGTTATTCTTGGTCTTACTCACCACAGTAGTAGATGTGTTACCTCCTCTATAACACAAGGGGCAACTATGTTATCTCCTCTATAACACAAGGGGCAACTCAACTGGATAATGTCCTACACACTGTGTATCTAAGTTATGAGGTGTGACTCTTCCTCGTGCTGGTGTGTCAAGGTGACATGTGCATGATGTCGACATGACAACAGCGAGAACACCATATTACCACAGAAAACTAAACACTGCAGACACCAGATCTTTGTGTACATAAGGAATGCAGGGTCGTAGCTAGAAGCCCACCCTCCCATCAAACCCTCCCCCAGTGATTTTACATAAATATCACAAATCATTTTGAAATTTTCATTCAATTGCCCTCCTAAGCAAAAATAGTTAGCTACGGTCTTGTTGTGTGCCAAGTTTGTTGTAAAGAAAATATAACCATATACTTTGAACAAACATGTCATTTAAGATATAAGATCAAGGTACCATCACCATGATCACTGTTATTATACAATAAATATTATGAACATTAAAGACATACTAACACAGATAGTTATGATTGTTTTGGACTAGTTCTTGGCCACAACTACAAAGTACATTCACTTGACATACAGTACATAAAATCATGTTTGTATTTCCAAAAACCTTTCCACCACTGTATGGTAGATGGATAATTCCACTAGATAATGTACAACCACACGATAGGTTAACTCAAATGTACAAACTAGTGGTCTGCATCCTGGCTTATATTGTCCACATGCAAAGGAAGATCACTCCAAACATTCAGTCACTTTCCTATAAGATCAGTTGATGTCATCAAAGACAAAATAATTATGGGTCCGTAACTATAATTCATATAAAATATGATTTTTTTGTTAACTAGCAAGTGCTGGGGAATAAGTGCATCAGTAAATAATAACTTGTGGGTGGACAAATCAAACGTAAGTAGTCTCAGATAGCAATTTGTTTGTCCGTTATATAGGTTAACTACCTGTGATAGTATACACCTTTAATTATACAGTCAGACACCATGATAATGGTCTCTGTTATTACAATAACAGTCTCCGTTATTACGCTTTCTCCGCTAACCGGCCAACTAATACGGATTTCCGACTACATAATTTAACTCAATACAACAGTTATCCGGTTTCCGTTTCCGGTCGGCCAAAATCAAAGACGAAAGTGTAAATTGTACGTTATTATGTCCCAATATACTGGACAACGAGCGAGTTACTTTCCTTACAGTACAATCATCACAAGATTGATCCCATTAGCGGTGCATGCTGTAATTGCCTTGAAGACGTCACCATTGAGCGTCGTGGGTAATAGACTGTTGTTTTTATCATCACTAACCAATACGCTCTAGGTGTCAAACAGTTTGTCTAAGGTGGGATAAATGTTATTCTTACTACTGAAATGGTCGTGGCCCTGTATCTTACTATGAAGGGAGGTGACTTTTGTTTAGATTGATCCGAAGAACTGGTTGATTCGCTTACCGGTCAGATTTTTAAAAAAACGGAAGTGTCCGGTATATCAAGGTCTGACGGTATTTAAATATTTATACAATTATTATCTGGTTACTATTATACAATGAAAATTACACATTTGTTCCTTTTTTTTCTTCTAAAAGAGATTAGAGATTCTTAAAAACATCCGAGATTTTGGTTAAACATTTTGAAAACATCTTAAACAGGAAGTTCATTAAATGATAAACTTTACAGTGGATCCCCCTGGTGGTTATACTATTGACTTGGGTAATATTTACTCACTAGAATTTGTCTCGACATTCAGAACACCATATATACATATACACTGTATATGACCTCACAGTTTGATTTGTATTAGTCACGAAAATGTGAGATAGCAAACATCCTTACTTGGAACCAAACTGAGGCTGTGTTCGACCTTAGTTGTTAGTGTGGTGTAAATGCAATTTACCATTGATGATTTCTTTTCATGAATACATGGCTGGTAATAAAATTTGATTGTGTAGAAAAAAATATTTTGGGGTGTGAAGTTAAATAGGAATTCTCATTTGATCTATCCAGTGTTAAATCTTCACTGTACTTGCACTATCAACTAAGTTCACCAGAAAATAAAAATATTGCATGTATCTGGTTTAAAAGTTAGTTTTGCCTGCAACATTGGCCCAACCTCGCTATTTGCCGATGTTGACCTGCTGGCCAAAATGACGTTGGGCCAATTTTGTGATGTTATCTGGGATGTAGTTTGGCATGAAATACATTGCTACTTCCATTTGGTATATATCATCTCGGTAAATACTTCATGGAATGAAAAGTAAATGATAAACTACAATTTGTTATTTTGTACTTCTTCAAAAAAAAAAAATCTGAATCTTTACATCATTATTAGCTACTGTATCAGAAAATATTTTAAGTAACTATTATTTTATGTAAAGGGATGCAGACCATAAATTAATTGGTCTACAAAGAAGTGCATCACCACGTGCAAATCAATATGGTGTTCTTGGGAGAACATTTGATGATCCTGAAAGAGTAAAAAATGTATCCACAATGGCTTAACAATGTCTGTATATTATATATAATAGCATCGGAAAATATAGTCCCAGAAGTGTTATTCCTATAGAACATCACCCAGATTATGAAAGAAAATTAAGCAAATCAGACAACAAGAACCAGCTATATCTATGGATCTGGTCATAATTAAATCTGTAGTACTTCCCATTGTATTTGTGATTGGGTTACAAGATTAAATCAAGTCAAAGCAGAATTGTAGAAAACTGAACAGTGCCTGTGTATAAATAGCTAAAGTATGGACATAAAGTAGATCTATGTTCCTGTAATGACTGGTAGCCTATCAGCCTTAAAGGTGAAGGTCACGCACCACAGCACAAAGTGTGAATGGGTTCAAGCATCTGTTAGGACTTACAGCAGATGATAATTGCAATACCTTCCACATTCTTGCCATCTTCCTTACACTCTGCAGACATATTCCTGACAGTGACATAGATCTTTCTAACATTAAATAAATAAATAAATGCAATGTTTGGGATTACTCTAGTTAAGTACAGGGATAGAACTTAACTAAAGATGTAATTTATCGGTCAATGCTATTTATTAACTCCTAAACACTATTGCTAGATTATTCTAAATAACAAATGATTTTCTGATTGGTCATGTATATTAAAATCATTAAGTGTTACCCTGAACTTAAGTCAGCTCACTTAATTCCTAAGTAACACTGAAGAAATACAGCTTTCTTCTTTATAGTACTTCATAGTAAAAGCATTCACCTACTAAAACTGGAATATATCATATAAATCTCTGGTGGCCAGTCAACATGGTTACAATTCACTGTTAGAGGAGTGTAATAAGTTGTCATCGTGACACATATATGATGTGACACATGTGGATGTCCCTGGGGCATGAGTCACAACACTCCCACATGTACTATACTAGTCGGAGGCCTAGTACATAGTAATGTCAAGAATGTGCCCCCACTATCACGACCTGGACCCCATTGCACGAAGCTCTTGTAGGCTACAACTATTGTAACGTCAACGCTTTCTATTGTGGCGGGAACCCAGTTACAACTATTGTAGCGCTACAAGAGCTTCGTGCAACGGGCACCAGTCCTGTATCAGGCCGATTCGGACCTTGGCTGATGTGGACCATAGCTCATTCCAAGGCTCATTCGGACCTGTTTACATATTATTTCTGTCCTACTAAACAAAATTAACTAGCCTTTTTAAAAATACATATTAAAATTTTCAAATGTCTAATGGTTCCAATTTAAAGCGCATGACTCCATGCCAATTGCATGCTCGAAGCGCTAACAGCTGAAGGAATAGTCTCGTCAAGATAGGCTGTCTGTTAAATAAACACGTCTTGAAAGTGTTCAGTGTAGGGCTAGTTCAAATCTGACTTGGAATTAGACAAATAAAAGTAGCTTTGTCTCTATAATGCTTCTGCTATGTACATCGATATAGCATAATGCATATAGTGCGATATAGATAGATGTCTGGGTTTCTAGACTAAGTTGGAATAAGCCTTGGAAATAGGTCCCAGATTGGTCTGAATCAGCCTTGGAAACAAAATTCCATATAATAACGAACATATGCATGATTAACTTCCTGGTTGTTGTTTTTTATGTGAAGGAATACATTTTTGGAATAAGTGAAAGGGAAATTATGGTTATAAAATCCTGGTACTCACATCATACCATCTACTGTATTGCCACGGGATAATTCGATTTCGAAATGGTCTGTCATAAACAAATTTGTTGAAATCAGGTAATCAGTCATTATCAGACGATTTATTTACATGTTGTTGATTATTTAATATTTAATATGTTTTATTGAGGCTTCACTGATGACGTACATTATGATTAATCTGCATATAACCTCTGGAAATGCACTTGATCTTGCGATATATATTATATATAATTATAAGACGATATCTGACAGTGTCGGAAATAGGTAACCGGCGGAAATAGGATACGATTAAAAAATAATTTCACAACTTCACAACCAAACTGCATAGCACTGTTTATATCGCAACAAAATACTCATAAATATCCAAAATATAAATAATACTCTTCAAATATAGGTGAAGACGTGTACTGTCGTACTTTAATAACTACGATGTCGTGTAAGTTGGCAAACGTCATCAGTCATCTTTGGGGAAAACTTGAACGAGATGGGCGTGGTCATGCACAACACTCTAAACGATGTTTAAATAATCCTGATGATGAACCTAAAGATATTTGTAAGTATAAGTAATAAATACTCGATCTTTAGACATAACCTGATGCACGAATACGCGGTTTACTTACCTACAGGGAATCTAAACGAGTAAAAACTGTACAACAAGCAACTTTCAGAAGACTCACCCCAAACACTTCCGGATTTGACGCAGTGACCCTGAATTCCATAAAAGGTAGTAGGTGGGGGTCGAGGTCAAAGGTCACTAAAGATGTGGGGAAAACAGTGAGATCTTTCTAACGAGTTTGCCTAAAGTTATTTTAACTTATTTCAATCAAGATGAATGGGATATTGATTACAAGTTATTTCAAATTAATTATCATCCATTCCAAATATATCAATAGGAAAGAGAACAGCTAGAAGAGCGACATAGCCCAAGAGCTCACACGGTTTTATCTATGTTTCATTTGCCAAAAGGTTGGTTGGTACCGTTGGAAAGGTCTGTATCTCT
>JAUTBQ010152675.1:0-13771 GCA_032361185.1 Lepetodrilus ovalis | reverse complement strand
CTCCTGCCCTAAACTGACAAGTCGTGATGTTAGTGAAAGATTCTAGAAAGCGACTATAAATCCCATTACAAAAAAAAATAAAAATGGATAGTACATAGGCTTGCTACAGTGGTGTCTTCTTTGAATATGTTACCAGCATCAGTGCTGTTATTAGTGCAATAGTATTTTATCGATGCATTAAGTTTCTGACAATTGTCCAATGCATGACTTGATATGTTTCTTAATATTGATGTTCTGCGAGTTCAGTTCCTCCATGGTTTCTAGTATCTATTAAGTGTATTATAATGGAAAGCATTGTACATTTTTCATCATTTTGATTTCTAGCTTTCAAGTTCTGCTTGAAATATACTCGCAAGACCGAGTTCCGTAAACTATGCGACAATGTAAGTATTCATCATGTGAGACATTTCTGTGACTGACATTTCTGTGACTGACAACATTACTGTGACTGATATTATTGTGACTGACATATCTGTGACTGACATGATATTACTATGACTGACATTACTGTGACTGACTCTGTGACTAACATTACTGTGACTGATATTACTGTGACTGACATATCTGTGACTGACATTACTGTGACTGATATTACTGTGACTGATATTGACATTACTGTGACTGACTCTGTGAGTGACATTACTGTGACTGACATTTCTGTGACTGATATTACTGTGACTGACATTACTGTGACTGACTCTGTGACTGACATTACTGTGACTGACATTTCTGTGACTGATATTACTGTGACTGACATATCTGTGACTGACATTACTGTGACTGATATTACTGTGACTGACATTACTGTGACTGACTCTGTGACTGACATTACTGTGACTGATATTACTGTGACTGACATTACTGTGACTGATATTTCTGTGACTGATAATGTACTCATCTGCTGAATGGTCCCACATGACAAATTTACCAGTTTGTGTTATATTCATCATGAAAATATTTTATAGTTCTAAACACTATATATTTACTAAATAACTAATAGTCAATGTTTAAAATTTAATTGTCTGATAAATGGATGAAAAATTTCCTCGTCAATGATAAGAACCAACTCACTTATTCCCTTAATAGTGAAACTGCCATATTATGTTCCTATCTGTCTGTATCCTAGCTACGGACCCACCTTGGACACATCCACAAGCACCAGCATCAGCAGACAGCCATCAACCTGAACAACCCGGAATCCCAGGCCATGCACCTGGAGACCCGACTGGAGCAGCTGAACAGTGCCATCAACATGGAGCTGTGGCAGGTTGGCACATAACATAATTACAGCCATTTCATTGGTTAACAGCTGTCTGAACAGTGCCATCAAGATTGAGCTGTGGCAGGTCGGCACATACCATAGCTATAGCCATTTCATTGGTTAACAGCTGTCTGGTAAAAGTCGTGCACTTCAGCAGTTTGGCTGTAGGTAAATCTCGTAAATGTAGCAACCCTTGAACAGTACGTTAGACAGGTATTAGTGCATCTGGCTCATTATTCTAAATTTGAGTTTGATCCTCACTGATGTCAAGATATTTTCTCATTATTGTAGTATATTTCGACTTAGTAGTATTCAAAAGCACATGGTATACAATAGAATGATGGCATAGGTTAAGTGCGGTAGTTAGATCAGGCACATGTAACCAGACTCCAGTTCATAGCATTCTCTGTCCACAGGAAGCTTTCAAGGCCGTTGAGGACATCCACGGTCTGATCAGTCTGTCCAAGAAGCCGCCCAAACCCTCGTTAATGGCCAACTACCTGCAGAAGTTTGGCCTGGTCTTCTCCAAGTCGGGCAACCATCTGTTCCATGCCTGCACCCTGCACCGCATCTTCCACCTGTCGCGTGAACAGAGGAAGAACCTCACTACAGAAGAGCTGCAGAAGTAAGTTTGTTAACATCTGGCACCTTATCCAGTTATGTCTCCCAGGCGTTGCATCCCATGGTGTTGCAATTGTTACATCCCATGATGTACCGCTCGTTACATCCCGTCTCCAAGTCGTTACATGTCGCAGTCTACCAGTAGTTCCATCTCGCTGTTTACCAGTGATTACATCTACTTTTCCTTGCTTTCTAGGATGGCTTCTCGTGTCGTGTGTGCCACTCTGGCTATTCCGATCCCAACATCGCGCAATGCCATGGGACAGTTGCTAGAAATGGACGAATCAGGGATGGAGAAGCAGCGTCGCTTAGCAACCCTCCTGATGTTGCCCGGTCCTCCTACAAGACAGGCTCTCATCAAGGACCTGGTATGTATCGGGATATGTCGCCCAAACACTACAGAGCCTAACCTTTAAGTTAGCTACCCTTGTAGTACTACTTGTAGATATAATAGCACTTTACAGTGAGATTTCGAGCAGCCTGAACACAACCCACATGTACTTCCTGTTGCCCATCAGGCGTTGTCTTGGTTACTGTATGTAGCTATGATGTCAAGGTGAGGCATATACTAACTTGCTCTTTATAGGCGTTGTTATGGTAACTTGTGTTGCTATGATGTCAAAAATGAGCATACAACATTTAATTTATTAAATTTCTGTCTATAATGATGTATGGAGAAACTTTTCATCTTCAGCCAGTCTTGGTCGTATCTAGTGATCTTTTAAAGTGGTTTTCCTGATGCCTGTTTTATTTCTGCAATTACTTTATTTGGGCCGCATTTGTAAGTGTTATGTATTATTAGTCCAGCCATATATCATTGGGACATGGTGATATTACAGGCGTTTCTTTCAAAGTCAACTGTAACAAATGGGTGAAAGATTCCCGTAGCGACGTTAAACTCCATTATTACTGTCAAGTCAACCACAGGGCTCGACCGGGACAGGTATGATCCACAGGCAGACATGTGAATTAGCCAAGATTAACGAGCCTTTTACCTACAGTTGCATGTCCGTTAGGACAGGTGCCTCAATTATTCTTTTATTAATATAGAGCCCTGAACCAAAAACAACTATCAAGTGTAAATGTATATTGGATCTTTGTACGTTCAGCAACACGAGTGTAAGTTATGGAACATGCATGTCCAATGACAAATATCCCTGTGGCACATTGATCGTGTGTTCGCTTGATACATGAACTAGGTGTAATTTGTGGTGCCTGTCAGGGGTTATCATGGTTACAAGCCATGTAGCTATGATGATAAGATGAGGCATATACAAACTTGATATTTCTTGGCATTGTCATGGTAACTCAAGTTGCTATGATGTCAAAAATAAGCAGACAGTGTTCTTAATTATGAGATCCTCGATTGTAGATTCAACAACCAAGTTTTAATTAACTAAATCTTTCAAGAACCCGACCCGTCTGATATTAGCAATACATGATTCGTAGTTGTTTTCTTGTTGTTTTTGTTCAAATTGGGGTTTAGTGCTGCTTTCAAAATTCTTTCATTTATGTCGCAACTTTTCAGTTATGGGCAGGAGGAAATCCACAATATCCGTAATCATAGCTCTGTATATGCATCATCATAACCTAGATGTAGTTAATATTGCCCATCAGGCGTTGTTAGGTTACTAATGTAGCTATGATGTCAAGATGAGGCATATACCAAATTGCTATTTATAGGCGTTATCACAGCAACAAGTGTTGCTATGATGTCAAAAATATGCAGACAGTGTTCTAAGATTATATTCTTTGCACAGGGTATATCCATTCCTGAGATAACTGGAGGCAAAAATACAAGTTGGCTCTATTTTTACATTTAATTTCTGAATACTGAATCTGATATTTCCTAAGTTGATGTGTTTGTTTTTAGGTGAAGTACAACGTGACACAGTACGTGCACCCAGAGTTGTCTGCCCTGTACCGCATGTTGGAGACCGACTTCCATCCGCTGAATCTTGTGGAGAAGGTTACCCCGTGTCTGGAGTTCATTGCCAAGAACGAAGACCTCACCTGCTACACGCCCGCTTTGGAGGACATCGTCACCATGCGTGTCCTCAAACAGGTACATACACACACACACACACACACACACACACACACACAGCTAACACTTAAAGGGTATATTCAGAAGTGACACACACACACTTAAAGGGTATATTCAGAAGTGACACACACACACTTAAAGGGTATATTCAGAAGTGCCAGACCAGGACTATATCTGTGTCTTGTTTACCATTACAGGTGTCCCAAGTCTACCAGACCATCGAGTTCTCTCGCTTCGCAGCGCTGGTTCCATTTGTATCCAAGTTCCGCCTGGAAAGGATTGTTGTCAACGCTGCAAAAAACCTTGAGCTGCAGGTAGGATAGATATCCATTTATCCCAATTGAAATCTTACAGCTACAGTTAATTGATTCCCATTGCTTTCTTATTGGTATGGCTATTTTAAAATCCCATTTTATGTTGATTTCAAAATAACAACTAGCTACTTCTGTGAAATACTATTTCCTATCAAAACTTCTCCAATCCGATTTTAAAAATGCAATCTGTATGTGATGTCAAAGAGCTTCTTCCTACCTATTTTTGAAAGAATCTCACAACAGCTCAGTCAATCAATGTGCCTGTTGATTGATGTATAAAGCAGTCAGTCCACATACAAATTGGTCAATCGACGTACATATCAGTCAATCGATGTACATATCGGTCAGTCGACGTACAAATCAATCAGTCGATGTAAAAATAAGTCAGTTGACGTACAAATCAGTCGATCGACGTACAAATCAATCGTCATCGTACATATCGACATGCCTGTTTTAGGTTCGGATCTGCCACAGCACTCGGTCGCTGAGTTTCGGGACGAACCTGGGCGTGGCCCACAAAGAGGATGTCCCTGAGGGTCCGTTCATCCAGACGATGCCCAGCGAGAACATCCGCAACCAGCTGACGTCCCTGGCACAGTCACTGCAGCATGCCATTGCCATCATCAAGCCAGACAATGCTACGGTACGTTATTGCCTCCTTGTTACAACCACCTATGGCTTCAATGTTGACTGTAGGTTTATAGGCATCAAGCCTGAAAACAATGTTATTGGCTGTTACTATGAATTGAATGTTTACAGAAAACTGTCATTACATTAGTAAGCTGTAACAGGAATGAGGTTGTATCAGTTTCCTGTCTTTTCTGCAGGAAATAAATGAGCTTCGGGCCCAGATCATCCAGAACTACCGCCTGACAGCTCGTAAAGAACACCAGCGCCTCCTGCAGCGGCGACAGATCATCGAGGACCGCAAGGAACAGCTGGAGCACATGAACGACCAGCGGGTAAGGCTGTGTTAGACACACACACACACACACACACACACACACACACACACACACACACACACACACACACACAAATCTAGTTACGCATTCATGTGTATTCACTATAATAAAGAAGATTGTGCTTTTGAGAATTTCACTCTGCAAAACTACATTTCCGGATATGTAGAGTTACTCCCCTTTGCATGAGTAAAACGACGAAGGCCGAATGACTTAGAATTCGCCGATTGCAAAATGCGGTAAATATGGCAGTTACTTGGAATTGCATGTTTATTATTATAATCTCTTCTAATCTATACTGTGATGTATTGAATTTAGGAATATGATAACAAATGAATCTCAAGTTGTCAATAATTTTTTCTTAATAAAGTGTGTCCAGGAGGACACCTAGCAAAATATTAATGAGTCCAAACTTGCATTTTTTGCATATCTGACGCAGGATTGCGTGTTCGGTAAAACCCTGCTTGTTGTTGCACTCGCCTGACGGGCCAATTGTCTGCCCTTGTAGGAGAAGGAGGAGATGCAGCAGGTGGAGTCTCAGCGGCGACAGGCGTACGAGGCGGAAATGCAGCGTCTGGAGCGCGAGGCCGAGGAGAGACTGAGGCAGCGGCAGCTGATGGAGCACCAGGAGATCAAGAGGAAACACGTCAAGGAACGCATCGAACAGCTGCGCAAGTCTGAACTTGGCGCACGTCTCTTCAAGGACATTGACGAACAGGTGCGTAGCATTGTCCACTTACTTTCAATAGCTCCATTTTGTATGAGGAAATATTTTCTAAACCCATGAGAAATGGCTGTAATATAATTATCAATCCTGTGGTTGGCATATGTTGTAAATAACTCGTCTATCTCTGATGTTGATTGAGTGTTGACTTGTATTGCTGGGCTGTTGGTGCAGGAGTTTGCCGAGCTGGATGTGGACGAGATCATGGCTAAGCAGGTGGAACACATGGAGAAGGAGAAGCGAGAACTACAAGACAGGCTGAGGGGACAAGAGAAGAAGGTGGGTGGTGTGTTGTGGGTAACCACTGTGGGTGATGCCACCACGACATGTGATATGAGTGAAGTAAACCAAGAAATCTTAAGTTGTGTTCACAATGAAAACACTTTCAAATTGAATTCCCCCATTCGACTTCAGGAATTCAATTCCAAGTCAATCCGAATTGAGCATGTACGTTTTCAGTCTCCAACTGGCTTGAAATCATCCATCATGCTGTTGGCTGTTAGTCTTTCATGTGTCCTACGTAGCACAGTTGCCAGGCCTTTCGGGCACTGAGCTTGTCGGCCATATGCAAGTTGGCACAGGTACCTGGTAGAAATGAAGAAATTATGAAAAAAATGAAGGGTGTGGACGGAAATCTTTCCATAATATTGCTTATGCATTAAATCGTACTTGTGTAAAATCAAAGGAATGCCTGTAAAATGCATTGGGACAATTTGATAGTGTACATGTTTTCCACCATTCAGTGATGCGCAAGTATGGGCATGTCTGTTCAATGTGAAACAAATAAATGGTCTGAGTAAACAGATTTGAGAGTAGTTTGAAATACCTATAGTGTGAACAGTCAATTCAGTTGGATGCATTCAAACCAGTTTAAGACTGCCAGAAGTTGGTTGATGTTGGGTAGGACTTGTTGGGTAGGACTAAGGCTGTTGTTGGGTAGGACTAAACGGACTAAGGTTGTTGTTGGGTAGGACTAAAGTTGTTGTTGGATAGGACTAAAAGGACTAAGGTTGATGTTGGGTAGGAGTAAAGTTGTTGTTGGGTAGGACTAAAAGGACTAAGGTCGGTGTTGGGTAGGACTACGGTTGGCGTTGGGTAAGACTAAGGTTGGCGTTCTTGTGTTCCAGGTTGACCACCTCCAGCGAGCCATGAGACTGACAGAGATACCGCTGCTACAGCAGCACTACAAGGAGGAGGGCATCAAGGCGCGCAAGTTCTGGGATCAGGAGGAACTCGAACAGGTGGGTTGTGCTCGATGGGCCAGAGGCTGATTGTGTTGTGCTGAATGCAAAATGGATAGTGTGTTGTGCTGTGTGGGTGGACGAACCACTATGCAATAAGATGGTGTGTAATTATGTACTTCAGCGTGTTCTTCTGCTTGTCGTAGATCGAGACACTGAAGGCTGAACGGCAGTATGCCCTGGAAACACAGAGCCGTCTGAGTCGGATGGTGGAAGACAAGAATGACTTCATTGGACGTCTAAAAGATGCACGCAGATCTGACTATGAGGTTCTCCTGAAGGAGTTCAACCAGAAGCTGACGGAGGAGCGAAAACGAAAGCTCCGAGATAGGAAGGAGAAGCGCAAGGAAGAGCGCAGACGGAAGTGGTTGGAGGAGAAGGAGGAGGCCGAGCAGCGTGCACGTGACGAGGCGCTCAAACGAGGTAGGTGTTGTGACGAGGCGCTCAAATGCGGTAGGTGTTGTGACGACGTGCTCAAACTAGTCCTAGCCCAGGCCATTTCTCCCAATGCTGAAGGTATCCTAAGGATTAGTAGAAATCTGTGTCTTTTGTTATTTGTATCACTATTCGGGCTAGTAAGTTTTAAAGTTAATTTTTATCCCTATGTGATTAGGTGTTCAAATGAGGTAGGTATTGTGTGACGAGGTGCTCAAATGAGGTAGGTATTGTGTGACGAGGTGCTCTAATGAAGTGGGTGTTGGGTGAAGAGGTACTAAATAAGGTGGGTGTTCTGACGAGGTACTCAAACGAGATGAGTGTTTTGTGACCATGTTGTCAAACAAGTTTCTGTATTCATGTTGCCTAATACGTATTTCAATTATCCTACTGGTTGATGATTGTCTGAATGCGGGGGGTGTCCGTGTTGTAGAGCGCGACGAGAAGGAGCGTCTAGAGTTGGAGCGTCGTGAAGAGGAGGAGCGGGAGTACAACGAGAAGCTGGCTAAGCTGGAGGAGCAGGCTGAAAAACAGCGGGCGCGCGAACGAGAGATTGATGAACGTGAAGCCAAGCGCAGACAAGAGGAACGGTATGTTGCAGTTATTTTTGCCGGGATCTACGTTACTCAGCTGATTCAAATACAGGGATAATCATGAAGTTTACTGGCAAATTAGGAAGTTTATTTCTTTCCCACCCCTACCCCAATCATTGCTATTTACTGATCACACACATTTACAAAAGTTACTTAATGTGTGTGGTTGAAATAATATTGAAAGTGGTATTAAACTACTTTCTTACGACTTAATGTATCATTTGTGCAGGTCCCAAACCAGAAATCTTACGGCAATGGTAATGTGAAAAGACTTAATTACTGTTATACCAACTTATATAATCTCCGCTCCAGTTATGTTATATGATTAATACATGTATGCATAATGATTCATACTTTGTGTGATGAAATATATAACTGAAGTCGTGTGTCTGTGTTTGTCTATTAATTTACATAAAAGGAAGGCAACTGGAAATTCAGTTACCGGCATGATTTTCCAGGGAACACAACCGTCCTGATAAACGGGGGTTGACTGTATAGGGTCTTGCTGCTGTGTGACAGAAGTGATGTAAGACATAATAATTTAACACTAGTGATTAAGTTTCTATGTGGACAGTTTATTTATGTTGTGAATACCGGAATACGTATATTGCAGGGAGCGTGGCGGTGAGCGTGGCAGTGAGCGTGGCGGTGAGCGAGAGAG
Organism: Lepetodrilus ovalis; assembly: GCA_032361185.1. NCBI lineage: Eukaryota > Metazoa > Mollusca > Gastropoda > Lepetellida > Lepetodrilidae > Lepetodrilus > Lepetodrilus ovalis. The sequence goes on along the minus strand of JAUTBQ010152675.1, from coordinate 4,912 downwards.
AGACCGGGGACAGGACAGCGACCCAGGATGGCGTGGCGGTGAGCGTGGCGGTGAGCGTGAGAGAGACCGGGGACAGGACAGCGACCCAGGATGGCGCCGAGGGGGTGAATCCAGGGAAGAGAAATCCGCTTGGCGCCCCAACCCCAGTAAAGGTGGCTGGCGAGAACGCGAGAAGGAACGTGAACAGAGTTGGAGTAAACCTGATCCTAAGAGCAGGTGAGAGTCAATAACAGGTTGTGTACAAGGGTAATGTGCTATTCATGGTTCTGAAGACTTTCATGTAATCAGCTACTAATAAAGCTGTGTGCAAGGGTAAAATAAGTCGTGATATTAGTGAAAGATTCTAGAAAGCAACTCTAAACCAGATTACAATAAAATAAATAAAATTAAAATGTGAACTCACCTAGTAGATCTCAATGAGTCCTTGCCAACCGTGATCTAGGTCACCGACTGCGTTAACATTGAATCCTATGACAATGTTGTGAATTGTTTTGGTGGAAATCCCAAATATTGAATAATTAACAACCTTGTTACTTGTGCATCATCACTTCATTGTGAGGCATCTCTTGTTGTCTGCAGCAGGGAGGTTATTCCAAAAAATGTTGATATTTTTTTTGGTGATTTGCTTGCAGCAACGAGGAAGAATCTGATGCTAGAACTGGTGGCGGGTCTTCCTGGAGAGACAAGCCGGCCTCGGATGACCGAGATCGAGGCGACTTTAGAGTTCCACCTCGTGACCGCGATGACCGTGACTTCAGGGGACCGCCACAAGACCGAGATGACCGTGACTTCAGAGGACCACCGAGAGATAGAGATGACCGTGACTTCAGAGATAGGGGCCCTCCAAGGGATAGGTTCAGCGACGCTCGTGCACCTAGAGATGGTTATGAAAGAGGTCCTCGTGAGGACAGGTTTGCCGATCGGGACGGCCCAAGAGAAGATAGAAGCTGGAGAGGAAGTGCCCGTGACGAAAGACCTGCCTGGGGTCGTGACATTCGAGAAAGTACTCGCGACATAAGAGAAAGTACTCGCGACATTAGAGAAAGTACTCGCGACATTAGAGAAAGTCCACGTGATGGGGGAAGAGATGCGTGGAGAGATCGTGGAGCAGGACGTGACTCGGATCGAGCTCCAGTTCGTGACCTTGGTGGCTTGAGAGGTCGGGAGGAAGGTCGGCCTCGGGATCAGGATGACGGGTGGAGAGGGGCCAAGGCAACACCATCTCGGGACGAGCGTCCTGCTACAGCCTGGAGACGGGACGGCGATCAGGACCGCGACATCAGACGTGGCGGAGACAAGGAAGACGCTTGGAAAAAGTCAGGTTTGTTGCTAAGAACAGACCTCGCTAGCCATAGTATGGGGTCAAATGTCCACAGTGGACTTTGGTGGAATCCATATTAAGTGCTGGGTTAGGCTCAAGGTGGCCAATATCTAACTCTGGGGTAGCTGCGGTTCTATACAAGTGGTGGGATGTAGTTCAGTGGTAGAACGTTGGACATCGGAGCGAAAGGTACCGAGTTTAAATCCCGCGCCCGAGGGCCCGGCATCAATGTTCGCAGAAGTTACATTTCTGACGCGATATTGGTAGGATGCATTGTCTGTAGAGTGGCACTACAGTTATCAGCCTTGGTCTGTCAGTATCAGCCGGTGCTTGCAGGTTTACTGCAACATTCAATGCTACGGATGTTGCAGGTTTCCTCCTACCCAAAACTGATAAGTTGTGATGTTAGTGAAATATTCTAGAAAGCGACTATAAACCCCATTACAAAAAAATTAATAGAAATCTAAAAGTTGTATGTTCAGTGTAAGACAATAATTCCATACTTGTCTCGTTTCCAGGTGACCGTGCCCCACCCCCAGAACGGCCGTCAGAACAGGCCCCCCAGGAAAGACCAGTGGAGCGTGAAAAAGGTGTGCATGATTTACGCCCATACTCTAGTTCGTCTCGTATTTACACCCCATACCCTAGCTCGTCTTGTATTTACACCCATACCCTAGCTCGTCTCGTATTTACACCCATACCCTAGCTCGTCTTGTGTTTACACCCACATCCTAGCTCGTCTCGTATTTACACTCATACCCTAGCTCGTCTCGTGTTTACACCCACATCCTAGCTCGTCTCGTATTTACACTCATACCATAGATCGTCTTGTATTTACCCATACCCTAGCTCGTCTTGTATTTACACCCATACCCTAGCTCGTCTTGTATTTACACCCATACCCTAGCTCGTCTCGTGTTTACACCCACATCCTAGCTCATCTCGTATTTACGCCCATACCCTAGCTCATTTCGTACTGTTCTCACACTATCAGAGTATTTCAACTCGAAACTCAAAGCAGTCAACAACACACACAATTGTATTTCTTAATTGCCATTACTTGGCTGAAATACCCATTTGTTTGCTGTTGTGGACAGAATGTTTGTGTGTCTGCTTACATTGCTGAAATGTTTCGGAATCCAGCCAGTGAGATGTCATATGTTAAACATGTTTTTAATAGACATAAAAGTTGCCCAGTAGGTATGTGTTTAGCTGTAAGCTAATGCCTCAACTTGCATGTAAAACGGGGTTACTTCCCTTGTATTGCTACCAAACGCTACATTAGCCGTTCAACTAATACATGTAGTACTACTTTTTACAGCGTGTAGTGTTTTGTAGGAATATATTAGGAAAGCCCAATACATGAAGGGAATGGACTGCATGCATGTGCAAACCGATTTTCTGCCATTTTCCTACTAAATCGTTCAGCCTTGTTGGGGCTGGTCTCATCTAGTGGACTGGATAGAAACCATAGTGCATCTAAATGGTCGACCATTGTTAGCACTCAAACTTACCCCAGGCTGTTATCACACTCTTTGTATTTCAGGTCGCAAGGACCAAGAGGACGAGGGATGGACCACTGTCCGATACTAAACGATGAAATTAACTTTGTTCAAACCAGTGAAGTGATGCAATGAGTGCTATGAATTCAAGGCAATGCCACACCTATTTGAATCGGAATGTGGGGGTTGTAGTCCTACAACTATTTGAAGGGATATTATGGTAGAAATTTTATGTTGATCAACTTGTATCTAAATGGTATGTGGTTAGTGTAGTACTGCAATGTTGGAACCATATAATTAAAAGCAAATGCTACATTACGCATTGTTGTGTTTTGTGTCTGGCAGAAGACTGACATCAGCTTGTGTTGTATGTACATGGCTAAAATTCTCTTAGATATGAATGGATGTCGATACTTTAAATAGATACCTTAATAATACTGATACATTAGTGAATGCAGCATTCTTTAATTGGATAAACTGGATAAACTACCTTTGTGCATATGACCATTTCTTTATTTGCAGTATTAAAGATCTCAAAATGAAAACTAGATCTAAAAGAATTTTGACATAGGGACCATTAATTAATTTACAGAATTAATTTTTTTCTCTTGATATATCTTTCATGCGTAGTGAGTATTCACCGCAATAACAAATAGAACGAAAAAAAATGCGTTTTATTTGGAAATACTTGTGCTCTGAGTAAAACAACAAAATAGAAAACGCCCATGTTGTATCCCTGGCACATATCTAGAGGGAAACTTAAACAAGCAGCTTCATTGGTTGGCTGTTTGCACAAGATTCCCTCTAGATGTGTGCCAGGGGTACAACATGGAGTACTTCCTAAAAAGAAGTATCTCTGAGGTCCTAGGATAGGTCTGTGGAGTGCAGGTGTACAAGTTGAAGGGAAGATAATTACATTCCTTACGACCTCAGTTGAAGAGATCTCTGTGATATGTATTTGGAAATGCGTGCGTTGTCATATTTTTAAGGATTATGATTGGCTGCTCCCAGACCATAGCAACGGTCCGAGGTCATGTGGCTATATACATGGAATTTTCAATTTTCACAATTAACCCTCTCCCTGCTCCAGGCAACCAGAGATGCCCTAAACAGCAGTGTATGTGAATAATCCAGCATGGAGAGGGTTAAGTGTAATTGCTAACCGTGTGTAAGAAATATAATACTTGTGTCTGTTAGATATCATTTCTTTCACTTGAAAACAAGTTGTTGTAAGATAAATGGTATCTAATGGACCCTTGTTTGAGTATTCTCTATATGTTGCATTCCAAATATTCATATCACAAAGGGGTGTCCAGGATGTTCGCTTCTACTACCATCTCGAGCAGTAAATGATTGTTGGAGGTACGCAAGCAATGCTTCCGGTCTCGTTGCCATGGTTTCTTTTGTCCTAAAAGTACTTGTATATCCGGATACACGTCCACTTTCTCGGAGAAAGTGTAGGTAATATCAGAATGAACCTACACTTTTTCAAAGCATTAATTCGTTCATTTCGGAGAAAGTGTACAAATATCGGAAATACAAGTACACTTTCCCTTCGAGATGTACATATTTGTATTTCATGTATCCTGAAATTCATGAAATATATCTGCCAGTACCAGTGTTCGAAATTACCGCTGGTCCGGAGGCCCAAGGCCAGTGAGTTTCACTTCAGGCCAGCAGTTTTGTAAACTTGAGGGTCCGTCGGGCCAGCAACATTTTAAGTTATAATGATATTCGATTGGCTTCTGGGCCAGCTGATTTTGAACAGGGCCAGTAGAAATTAAAAGTTACTGGCCTGGTTGACCAGTGGCCATAACTTAAAGTTTCTAACACTGGCCCGTACCTGGGATCGAACCAGTCTGTGGTTAAAACATAATCATGATTCGACAGTCACTACCACGGGATCAAATAGCTGACTGAAGATGAGACCATTCGTTTACCGGTATCTATTTATGACTGATTAAAGAAAGTTGCCATGCTCTCCTGACAGCGAGAACACAACAATCTGTGTTAAACGCTGTCACACTACAAGGGTTTTCGTGTGTTCAGCATTGTACAGAATTTTATTAACTTGTAAGGTTGCATAACG
>JAUTBQ010152664.1:0-13772 GCA_032361185.1 Lepetodrilus ovalis | reverse complement strand
ATTACTCAGGATATTTCAGTTCTGTAGGCATTACTCAGGATATTTCAGATCTGTATGCATTACTCAGGATATTTCAGATCTGTAGGCATTACTCAGGATATTTCAGATCTGTATGCATTACTCAGGATATTTCAGATATGTAGTCATGACGTGATATTTCAGATATGTAGTCATGGCATGTGATGTTTCAGATCTGTAGGCATGACATGTGATGTTGCAGATCTATAGGCAAAACAAGTTATGTTTCAGATCTGTAATCATGATATGTGACATTTCAGATCTGTTGGGACAACATGTGATGTTACAGATCTATCGGCATGACATGTGATACTTCAGAAATGTAAGAATGACAAATGATGTTTGAGATCTGTAATCATGACATGTGATATTTCAGATCTATCGGCATGACATATGTTTCAGGGGCCCATTGCATGACACTCTTGTAGCGCTACAATAGTTGTAACTGGCTCCCACCACAATAGAAAGCATTGACGTTACAATAGTTGTAGCTTACAATAGTGTCGTGCAACAGGGTCCAGATCTGTAGACACAACCTGTGATGTTTCAGATCTGTAGGCATTACATGTGATGTTTCAGATCTATAGGCATGACATGTGACATTTCATATCTGTAGACATGACAAGTGACCTTTCAGATCTTTAGGCATGACATGTGATATTTTAGATCTGAAGGCATAACATGTAATATTTCAGATCTGTAGGCATATCATGTGATGTTTCAGATTTGTAGGCATGGCATGTGATGTTTCAGGGACCTGATCCAAAAACGTTTACCACTCCCATCACATGATAGATTGTACCTCTGAAGATTGGGCACCAAGATCTGTAGGTATTGCTTACGATATGCGGCAAGTTAAGAGGCAATGTTGGTAAACATCAATCAGGAAGGGGCATATCAGTCTAATCAACCTCTGTTAACTAATACTTAACTAACCTCTGATAACTAATACTGTTCTCAAGACACATACACCCACACAAATACATGGCCACACGAATGGATAATAGTAAGTATCAACATGAAGATAGGGCTTACTTTTTCATATCTGATCTCGTCACATATGAATGAGGATTCCCACATTAATGTTAAGCAATAAATCAATCACATCAATAACTAAATTAATCATATCCAATCTAACTAAATTAACTATTATCAACTAAATTGACAGCCATAATGATATAGTTGATAGCTGGTCAAATTGGTACAACACAACACTGCCATTTACAAACAGGCAGCAAATGTCATATTCTTAATCATACAAAAGTATTCATTTTGAAAGCAAAAAAATAGATGTTGTAATACAGGCAATATGTTAATCAAGAACATGCATTAGATGAGTGCATGTCCATTCACTCTATGAAACATAACATTGTTCATATACATTTCTTTGCATTATTTGTTCTGTCACACAATTGTCCTATACTTCTACTGCACTTTATACTTTACAACAAACAGCTGTCATTCATCTCTTCATCAATTATTCAATTCTCAATTCAATTGGATTGGAAAAGTTAGAATACATGATATAATTAAAAAGGTAAAATCTGGATATGTCATACACATAAAATAGAATACACCTGGAATGATTTCCCATGTTCTAATGCCATAACACTAGGGGTTATCTAATGTCATTACTAAGGGAGTTATTTGTTCCCATTTACTAATATTTATACGTACAGTCAGATTTAGGTTAAAACTTTAAAAAATCTGTAAATATGTATACAATCCATTTTAATAACCAATGACACATGTAGCCTTCAAAAGGTTTGATAAATTATTGCTTTATGTTGATAAATACTGGTGTCAACTAAATGTGGTAAAATTGCTCTTGGTATATCAATTAAAAATGCATGTTAGTGCAGTAAGTTTCTATGTTTTTTTAATGCAGATTATTAAAAAACATATCCTATTTATTGCAGAATATTAAAAATAAATCATCCATAAAATGAAGAAATGGTTTAAAAAAATTATTACATGAAAACGTATACTGGTAGTATGTTTTTCGTGTACTGGTAATTATGCAAAGAATAAAGGAGTGGAATGGTCATAGGGGATGGAGACAAGCCATAGCCCATTCCAGCTACAGAACACAAGGGCTATTTGAACAGTGAAAAATATACTATGGGTAATAGGCCTACTAATGAAAACTGTCATCAGAAACCGTATCTATAACCTGGTGATACAGTTAGTGACTGAAAATGCTAAATCTTCATCATTCCCATAAATCAACTTCACAAAGGACAGATCAGCTTCATAAAAAATACTATCCACAATATGCGATAATTATAACTATTTGATTGGTTAAGACTAAGAGGTGTCCTGGAAAAGGTAATATACCATAATCTGGCCACAAAAACAATCGGCATGAATGTTCGCAAATTTGCTTTCTTAAAAAGGTAGAATTACGCTGATCTATGGTGAATTCATGAACAGTGCAGATTTGATTTTTTCCTGCAACATCTCTGTGTATAACTTGCCAGGTCATATGCATCCTCGAAACCCCGGACATTACGACTACTAAACATCTGTCAAATACCCAGGGAAATATTGTTCTCTGTAGAAACTGATGACGTTTTCACAGAACTTTTGCACATGGTGATGATTATTTACAACATGAGAGAGAAGGCAAGTTACATCCCTTGGCTTTATGCTCCAATAGTTAATAATAACCTCATGTTTCCTTAAAACAACATGAATTCTTCTTGAATTTGTTTTCACAAATATGTAAATATATAGCACTACACAATAAATACAGTATTTTGCACAATGAATGACTGAATAAAAAGGACAGCACTCATGTGAATATATCATATAGGGAGCATATGTGTAAAGTTAATATTTACCTTTGTCATTCGAAATTCACTTTCATTCTGTCATTCAGAATAGGGCATCCCAGTAATCATCACCCATTTAAATAACAATATAATTTGTTACATGCTACCAATTTGCAAATAAGTGTATTGGCGAACTACGTTCCTTCTGGATGGAAACTTGGATGAACTCTCTCATTGGTTGATATTACCGGTAGGTTATGTTAATAGATATTCATCTCAATAACAAAGCTCCAGAACATAATTGTAGTCATAATGGCCAGGGATTCGAAGATGGGTTATGTGTAGTGCGTAGTCATATGAATGTTTTACAGTTTCTGATGTCAGTTTTCATTGGTAGGCCTGGGTTGTGTTCAGGACGTGCTACTTTTCTCTACATTTCTCTACACTACTTTTCTAAAAGTAGTGGCTGGCTGAACGATTTAGTAGGAAATCGGTTTGCGCGAGCGTGCAGTCCATTCACTTCATGCTTTGGGTTTTCCTACTATTTCCTACAAAACACTACGGGCTCAAATGCAGAAGTGAAAAGTAGCACTACGTAGTACTTCGTAGAGAAATGAAGTGCGCCCTGAACTCACCCCTGGTTAAGGTTTTCCTGTGTTACAGATGCTATACTGACCAATAATACAGTCTTGTCATAGGTAGAGACACAAACGCTCATAAATCTTAATACAAAGGGTAAACCAAAGGAATAGAAAAACTATTGCCCTATCACAAAACATTGCTATGTGTTGAATTTCCCCACATAACACTGAGGTGTAAAGCTATTAACTGGGTATATATGTAGAGTATATAATAGAGTATATATTGAGTATATAGATATACAATATTAGTATTGCACAGACACAGTGACTAAGACATCTGGATTACAGACAGAATTCAGGCAGTTAACAACAACAAAAGCAGTCAGACTATCCTGGAGAGTATCCATACAAGTATATCTACCGTATATACAGTATGTGTTAAAATAGAATTACATTTAATATATGTAAATTTCTTCATAATAATTCAATCAATTCAACAATATCATTCATATAAAAATGTATTTTAGGAAATCTTGTTATCCAAGACGATACATATAAAGGATTACATTTTCAATGGAAAGATATTTTCAGCAGTGAATGAAATTAACACTAGTCCACTAGCCCAGGCCATTTCTCACAATGCTAAAGGTATCCTAAGGACTAGTAGAAATTCATGTTTTTTTGTTATTTGCATATCTATTCGGGCTAGTAAGTTTTAAAGTTAATTTCGATCCCTAGAATTTCAGTGGAAAGAAGTTTCAGACCTTGTAGATCTCTGAATTGTAATAAATGACCCAAATTTTAATACATTTACCTAAACATGTTGCCCTGAACTGCAATAAAAATTGTCTTGAATAGTAACAACTTGCTGACCCGCATATTCTAACATAAAATTACCTTGAATTGTAATAATTCCAACTAACCCAAATTGTTTCAGGTTTAGCAACTCAAATTGTAATAACATTAAATGATGAATACTGCTTTACAATTTTACAATAGACCCCTAGGTACTAATTTCTTATCAGCATTTCGGAGGTTTTCATAATTGAAAACGACTAAATCTAACTCCATATACATATAAGTATGTGGATGATGTACATATGAAACAGGAATGTGTTGTTGTTTTCTCAAGCAATCACTATTCAAGTAACTATACAATTCTGGAGCTCAACCGAGATGTATGATCAATAGAAGATTATGAGAATATATTCAAGTTCAAAGGAGCGTTATAAGCTATTGCACAAACCACATTAATGCATCTGATCTACATCACAGTGCAAATCTTCATGAAAACATTGTCAGTAATTGTACGAAACAATCTGGTTATTTAAGACATAGCTCGAGGCGAACAACGACAACATGGTAATATGCAAGCAACAAGTGAGAGTGAGTGAGTGGTAATGGGGTTGATGTGGGGTATGGAGAGGTGGGGTTGTTCAGGAAGTGGTGTGAAATTACTTTTTATTACGACAAGTTTGGTAGTGATCAGCATTCTTAGTAAGAGATCTTAGCAAGACAGATTTCACTGAAATGTTGAACATCCAGATTTAAAGTTTATCTGACCAGTCCAAAATGTGTGTTATCTGATCCAATTAGGAAAATTATTAGTGTCCAAGAAATTAGAAAAAGAAAATATTTGACAAAAATGGTGCATTTTAGGGTCGAAAAATAAATTATTTTCGACAATGAATTAAGGTGTTCGCATTATTGGAGGGTTCGAATAAAAAGAAGGATTACGGTATGTCTGATCTAGGATATGTCTCATCTGACCAGTCATGGGTATATCGCATTTGACAAGACAGACAGAGATCTACGAGCTGTCAGGACTTGTCACGGTCTTGGCGACTTCGAAGTTGGAAGCGGCGACGTCGGAGCCAGGACAGTCGCTGTCGCCCTTGGTGCTCTCATGGCTGGAGCTCCACTGGAAGGACACGGGCGGGTTGGAGAATTCAAACGAGCCCTGGCTGGCACCCATGCTGATCAGCTGACCGCGGCGGTTACCAGTCACAGTTACCTCCCCTCGCATGAACTGTTCCAGTTTGTCCACACAGGCATCCTGGTAATCATGGATCCACCTGTATAACGAACACACGTAAAATAAAAGTATTACTAAACTGGGCCATGTTCCAGAGAATTTGATTTACTTTGATAGAAGTCCCCGATTTGTAACAATATTTTTGATTCATAAAAAAAAAACCCATTAAATTAATGTAGACAACAGGATACTGCATCCTACGTTTAGTAATACCCAAAATTGCCCGCTTCCATGTTTTTTCTACAACTCATACTATAATGAAAACATAACAGGACCATGCTCATCCAGGGATTCGAACCCGAGTTGCTGGATTGCGAGTCCAATGCTTAACCAACTTAGACATGACCAGAGCCATGTTCAGGAGACGCACAAACTCACACTTGAACTCGCCTCTTGAGCAAATGTCCCTTATCATAACGTCACGTACATACTCACGCACTCCTGAACATGCCTCAGTAGGAGTATCTGCTATGACAGCCGGCTACAGAAAGATTATAGAACACACATGGGTGCCTGACCTGATGCCATTGAAGATGCTGAGGTTCTTCATGTCTTCAGGAAGTAGGTCTGCCGACGGCCATTCAAAGTTGTCCATCACGGGGATTATCTTGCACTTGTTCTCCAGGGCGGCCACGATTTCCTGTCAACAAAGAAATGACCTCCAGATGCAATCAAGTGAATCTTAAATAAATTACAATCAATAATGCTACTGTTTCCAAATTTTAAAGAAATTATTTGCTGATAATATTCTGTGCTCTACCATCTACTGTTTATTTTAGCTCATGGAAGCTCTCATAGTTTGTCTTGTACTAGTAGTATTATCTTTAAAAATCTACCATTCAGTAACGAACCTTATCAATAGTAGATGTAACTTCCTCAACAATTGTGGTAACTAATTTGCACAGCATTTCTCTATCATGTGTAATATATGTTTCCAGCTTTCTTTTCTCTTACCTTGTGTACCCAGTCTTTCATTTTGTCGTCTCCGAAGCAACGGTCCAAGGAGTTTGGCGTCAAGATCAGTATAAAGGTTTTGGCCATCTTGATGCTAAGTAGTAGATTTTCGTCAAACTTGCCGGCTCGTAGACGTTCAATGTCAATAAAAACAGAGAATCCCCGCAGCTGTAGATGGACTTTCAACAAGCTGCAATATAACAACAATTTGTTACCATGGTTACTGAGCGTATTTGAGGCCCTGAGATTATGAATCATTGTGAGAACAAATTCATGCTTTTATATGGAGATTTGTGAAGAAAACTTTGATTTGAGTGTGAAATCATGCTTATAAAATCGAGCAGATTTTTGCTAGTCTATCTTCATATGAATATTGAGAAATACATATTTTATTTGCAAATATGATCAAACCAATTGTCCTGGGTCCTGTTCCACCAAACTATTCTAGCACTACGAGAGTTTAACTCCTATTCGTTAACATAAGAATTACGACACTCATAGTGCTACAATCGTTCTTCAGATTTCTATTTCAAAGCAACCCACATGTGATTGCCAACTAAGCCCTATTACATTGCCGCTTAGACGGTACCTGGCAAGCTGTGAGCCGTTGGATCGCCGATAACTGATGAAAGCGTCTATGCATTTCTTAGAACTGTCCAGCGGACCGTCGATGAGATCATGCTGGACTTGCGGACTGGTCACCGCACTGGTCAGGCCGTGTTCTGGAAACACATTGATGAAGGTAAGCATGGATGCATAGTCACACATGACAGCTGCTATCATCGATAGTACACTCAACAATCAATAGATTTCGATAGATTCCAAATTAAAATAACGTGCTTGTGTAGACAGCGGTCAGTACAAGGGAAGTAACTCTGAATAATAATGAAACTCATTTTGCAATACATATCGTATCATGAGGTGGGTGAATTGTGGCACCCCTATTAGTAACAAATCTACATGTTGACATGAAATTTATGCATGCTGACCTTTGGCCTTGTTGAGGATGACCATTCGATGGATGCCATTGGTGATGTGGCAGTCATTCTTCAGGTGTTCGTCAGTCAACATGGACAGCATCTTGCGGTTGACCCCACTGTGCAGCATCTGGTACGTGTACTGCGTGTACGCTGGCACAGCATCACTCAGCCAATGGGAGAGCTTGCTCGGGTCACATGACGTGTAGTCGGCCGACATCTTCAGCTCATGTAGTTCTCGCAAGAATCTGTTCACAAAAGATGAATAATCAAGTATATATAAGGAAATATATATTTTTTATCAATACCCCACACCTTGTCATATCTATGTGATGAAGTGTATCAATCAGTATTATTTCACAACCAACTATCGATCATCCAACAGTGACCTCATCATGTGTAACCCACAGAATTCTATTCCACTATGCCCACTGCACTCTTGGGACAGTTCACAGTCTTATCTATCATGTCTATGGGAGGTGTGTCCGTGTGCAGTCTCACCGTTTCCTGCTCAGCATGCAGTCCATGTTCAGACTGTCCATCAGCTCCTCCTCAGTGATCCTCAGAAGGAGGTCGCCATCCACGCAGCACCTCATAAACATCTCCTCGTGGTTCTCAAACCCCACCTGACAAACAAACAAATAATTTACCTTTGACTACCGTCCAACATTTCCAACTACTGTATCAAACGGCTATCAAACAACATTTCAATGTCAAATGCACTTCATCAATTGGCTATCCAGGGTATCCTTACACAAAGCTCTCTTATCTACTAAGAGAGCATAGAGCTCTCTTAGCAGTGTATTAGCTATCGGAAAAGATAGTGCTACGGGTCTCTTGGTGGATAAGAGAGCTTCGTGTAAGATACCCTATGCCCAACATACAGTGGCAAGTTAAATTGCACTGTGGGCAACCCATTTTTTTTAATATATAGCAGCTTTGGTGCCTTTGAAACTTGTCCTGACTTGCTCTGCAAGAAAGTAACTCAAAGTGTTACCGTTAGTCTGGAAGCGCCTTGCTATCAATAACCATGTGCACCAAGAACTTTCAAAGTTTTACCTGAGCCACCCAGTGCACCACGTCCTCCACAGACCACAGTGGCACCTGCAGGGACAGTTTCCGGGGGATCTCCTCCCCGATGATCTTCAGGGCTTCCGTAGCCAGATGGGATGCAGTGGAATTGGGTGTGCTGGCAAGGCGTTTCAGAGGTTCAACACATCCAATATCATACAGCTCCTATATTGGAATAAGAACTTTGTAAGTAAAACCAGGAAACAATGATTCTCAAAAAGTAAAAACTGAATATATACCTTTAGATACCATATTATGGTATTTTTAGAAATAGTTTACCATGTTTACCTGGTCCCAAGATTATGAAACTTTTTGAGTACGATTCCATGCTCAAGCTCAGATTTTATATGAGAATTTGTGAACAAAACTTTGAAATCGTACTCAGAAAAGTTTTCTCTGGGCCAGGACCTTGGTCCACAAAACAAACATTGCACTATAAAACATTAAAAGTGATAAATTAATTAACATATACTATAGGATATAATGCTATATTTAATATCAGCTTTATGTCTTAAGTGTAATGATTTTTAAACTTAGCAAATAAATTTGTTTGACTCATGGTGCTACGTTCATTCTGTGAAGACGGGACCCATTTGATATACATATACCATACTCCAAGCACCATATTTTCACCCCTAAGACTGCCCACAAGACTCACCTCCTTCTTGTTCTGCTCTGCCTTGATGCCGGCCTCCATGGCAAAATGGAATGCTGCCAATGCCTGAGCTTCTTCCCGCTTGCTGGACAGAACTGGAATGAGGCGACGCAGCCAGCCTAGCGACCTGCCCTGACGGTGCGACACGTCCATGCGGGCGAACTCGGCGGGGTTGTGACTGGCCAGGAAGGGGTTGACCAGCTCCAGGGTACCAGAGGCTTCTACTGCGGCCTCCAGTTCCTTGTTGGCCACCAGCACGGCTATGGCCAGGCAGGCGTAATATCGCACGCTCTCGTCGTTGACGAACGCCAACGGGAAGAGCCATTCGGGTACCTTGTGCTTGGTCATCTGGTGTTGGTTTTCTCGCCCACCGTACAGGGCGAGGTTTGCGAAGGCGATGGCGCAGTGTCTGAGGGTCATGTGGTCGTTGCAGCGGCACCAGTGCAGAACCACATCAAGACCACCAAGCTGAATCACCGTACTGCAAGTCTCCTCCGACGTCTTGAACAAACTCTCGAGAATTCCAGTGAAGGTTCTGGCCAGATTGCAGTCTCCAATGGCCGACACGGTCATCTTGACCACGGTCTCTATGCCGTTTTCCGCCACATACTTCCTGTTGCCGGTGGTGAGGACCTGCTCTAGGAGGAAGACCGACGCTTGTAACAGTTCCCTATTGCTGGAGGCACAGTTCCTGACTATTATGTCCAGAACACCTTCTGTCCTGATGATGTCACAGAGACCGTAGGCCAGATCCCGGCCATATCCTTGCATGGACCAGGCCTGGTCTATCAAAACGTTCAGCTCTTGAAGAGCATTGATCTGCTCGGGGACAGACCCCATCTGAAGCTGACGAATGTTCTGCTTCAACGAATTGGAGTACAACTGAAAACTGGATTTCATGTTAGCCTTGAGCTTACTGGATTGCTCACTCGACTGTCCCACGTTGTTCCGGGTCGTCTTCAAAGACGTCTTCTCCTTGTGAATCGTCACATCGTCTTCGCTGGTGCTGCAGCCCACACTGGATCTGCTGTCGCTGGAATGAGCGCTGTACACGTGGGTGAGGTCACCGGTCTGCAGCTCCTCGTCCTGGAGAATGGTCTCGAGGAACCGACCCGAGGAGACCCGCACCATCCGGCCTTGACTCTCGCCCAGCTCCACCTTCTCGTAGACCTCGGCCGTGGACAGGTCCATGTAGACCTTGGAGCACTCCGACACGTTGGTGCCGGCGTTGAAATGTTCCGACATCATGACCAGGTTGGACACTTGCGAGTCCTCGCCATCATGAGGCGAGTGCAAGAGGGCGGCATCTGACTGAGACCGCTGGAGGATTTTGTATGGGTCGTTCTTGTCGCCACCACAGTCTTCGTCCTCGCCGTATGAGTCAGAAGGCAGGTGTCGCGCATATCGGTCATTGTCATCCATGCGAGAGTCATCCAGTGACGCCATAGTGTCTCGAACCTTTGTCTTGAATTTTAATTCTTCGCCATGCTGAACATGCTGAAAGTGTTCTAAAATAAAAGCAAATGTATTTAATAATAATAATATATAATAAATAGAAAGTAAACCCCAAATAATTAAAATACTATGATTTTTTTGTTCAATTCGCTAGTTAAGAACTTGAAAACACAAGAGTATAACAATTTGAATTTCCACTGCTGTATTAATTGTTTTGTTCTATGTAACATGTATCTATAGATAGTATGACCTAAAATGCTTAATGCACTTTATGTCATCATACTTGACGTAATTTCCAACAGGGCTCAGACTAACGTACACAGGCAACTTAACAGTTCTTTGGGCAACCTAGTTAATAATAGGAGCGTGAAAAAAAAGAGAAGAAGAGCCATATATCCAATCGGTGATAATTAAAAGCTTGTCCTTGGGTCACTACTTTAAGGACAAATTAACCAGAATGATGTGACAGTACTAATAGCATCTGTGCTACAGAATCGAGTACCCACCCAAAATAACCAAAACATGTGTGGCCGCCAATGTTACCTGATGATATTCCAGCTAGTAGTCTTTGTCCACAAGCCCAGACCCTAACTGACATAAATATCCAAGTGACAGAGACTAATAGGAGACCTTGAAATCACACTTCTAATCAATGTGTATGTTCTTGGCACTTGTGCCTTATATTTAGAATGTTCTTTGAGCCAAGTGCGCATTTCCTTTAACTCAAATCGTTCATTATTCCTATTCAAAAGAAGTGTATGTAAATGTTCAGTTTAATTCTGAAAGTCGTGTTCTTCATTTACCCTTTAGTACAGCTACAACATGTGTGATCCACCTTGAAAAGTTCTGCGGTGCCAATCCCATGCACTGCATACCCCCATGTCTGATACTTTGTTTATGATCAGTGGGGACCATTCCATTATGGAACCAAAGGTGCAGGTGCCAAAATTCCATCACATGGTATACGACATATGTGTATACGACTACTAACTGCATAAAGCGATAAATTGCAACTTTGAAAGTTAGAATATCAGGAGCAGAATTCAGCAAAGAAACCTACCGTGCAGTATTTACTTCGTGATGATCAAAACAAACTCACACCCCTTATTTTGAAATGTCAACTTCCGGCTGCCTAGAAAATGCAAAAGAGGAAATATGAAACGTATTACATAAATATGTATATTTTTAGTATGTCAGTATGTTGTCTGCAAATAATTCATTCACATAAAATGTGTACACTGATGTGTCCATAAAAATAAAATAAACATAGACTATGTTGTATATTATATTGTATCGACTGTTACAATACTATACATCCATATTTATTTTCCCGTTCTGAATTTATAAAGAGCCGATAACTCTAGACAGAATTCGAGTTTATTTTGTAAACATGGCACAGGGAAAGAAAAAGCTTACCCAAGGAGCCAAGAACAAGAAATATCAAAGGCAGCATAATAAGAAAAATGGACCTAAGAAAGGTTCTCTGCACATTGCGATTATTTTGACAATATGTTGTATTCGAATGATCAGTAACTGGTCGATTCTTGAGAATCGTGTTTCACGAACCACGTGTGACTAATATGGGCTTAGATCTACAGTGCGTGATGGAGTTCCGGATCACGGGTATTCCGGATCACGGTCTCACTTATTCACTCATAATAATGCAGACAAAGTGTATCCTGTTATTTCTCGACTCAATATGTGACACAGAGTCTAGAAATGTGTCCCTAGAAATAACCAGCGGTCAATTCGTCTGCATTATTGTGATGAGTGATTAAGTGAAACCGTGATCCGAAACTGCCCTACGCACTGTACGTTATTGGCGTCTTTGTCATATTGATCTAGTGTAGTCTGTACAAATAACAAACGTTTACACACACAAAAAAACACACTATGAATTTCTACTAGCCCTTAGGATGCCTCCTTTAACATTGGGAGAAAGGCCTGGGGTAGTGTTGATTTTCATCCATATTCTATCCGGCTTGCAGTGAACTTGTATGGAAAACGGGTTCATAAGGAGGAAAATCCAGTGAGCTCGTAGGAAAATGTACATGTGAACCCGTATGGAATACAAGGCTGTAAGAAGAGAGACAATGGCTGTCATTGGTTGTGCTGTTTATAGATTTGCATGCAGTTTAAATGTTACTTAATTACAACTATAAACATAGCTATCAAAATGTATATATTTCCAAAGGCTAACAATTTTTTTAAAGAAAACGATCAACCGATATGACTGATAGGGAATCACTGATAGTCCACCACTGTTCATATACTGAACGGCAGCCATTTTACGTTTTCTAAATCACAGATAACCTATTATTTCGCAACAGAGCTGCCATGTCTCGTCTAACAACAATGAAATATAACCTTTAAGTTATTGTCGGTGTGGTCTTTAGTACGGCCTCTTTAGTACCTGCTTTCCAAACATCGACAAAAAATGTATTACCGCAGTAGGCTTGACAAAAATTATTTGTGTTGTTTTACGATAAACTTTAGGGTTACGGGGATCACCTCACCATGCTCACTGTGCCCGCACCTATTGTTATATAGGGCTGAATCGGTCAAGGATGGCAAATGATGAAACAATGGGGGATTAAAGTATAGTTTATTCCCAAAAAGACAAACTAAAATGATGCACATACTGCATATGGAGACGGAATCGGTATATTTTATTGATGTGTTCCATCCTGTCATGAGAAGCGTTTGCTGTTGGCTTATGTTAAAAGACAATTTGATGGTATTAGTATAGTTAATGGGTACTATCACAGATCATTATTCCCCAACACTCACAAATTTAGTATTTGTTTACGAATTACAAAGCATTAATTATCTTGTCTTTTATGCATCAACTAATTTATGTAGTACTATATCGTTGGGATGGAATGGCATGTTGTCTATCAAATAGCATGGAAAGGATTTTTTGAAGTACAAACATGATTTGATGTATGTCAAGTGAATATACTTTGCATTTGTAGCTAAGAACTAGTTCAAAACAACCATAAATATCTGTGATATTATACTTTTAATAGCTTTTTTTTGTTGGAAAGAAATGGTAGCTTAAAAAAATGTTCTTTCTTAATTAAATCTGTGAAATATTGTGATAACTATCGAATGTTTTGGGAATAGGTACATCAGTAACTTACAACATTATGTTAGCCCAAGGTATATACCATGTATACAGTGTCCCCTCTATATAAGGCTGTATTTGGGATCCATGACATACCCCCAGCCTTATAGTACCAGCCTTATATA
>JAUTBQ010152653.1:0-13773 GCA_032361185.1 Lepetodrilus ovalis | reverse complement strand
TATATATCCATATCCATTTCCATAATATTATATACTATATACCTGGCTCCGATTACTCGAAACAAACTTGAGTTTGAGAATTTGCTCATCTGAGATTTCTCCCATTTACTCACTGTCAGTGGGAGAAATCTCAGCTGAAAAATCTCCAACATTTCTGTTTCGAGAAATCTCGGCATGATACATACAGTCTCTCTATGAAAACACACGCTGATGTATATATCCATCGATGTATGGAATACATTAATATAAATAATACGATAACTTTCCCCTGTCATTTCCTGGCGTGTGTTTACTGTTTAGTCTACAGTGATATTAATATTATTTTCTGGTGTACCTTTAATAACATAAGGAACAACTGATTCTGCACAGAAGCCGACGAGAATTATCTTTAAATTTCTTCCTTTTCACTCCGATATCCTTCCCCAAAATCATCTTCCACTTCCATTTTCTAATCATGTTATTGCAAGCATTCCGAACCAGACTCGCGTCTCTTCTTCCTGTTATTGTACAACAGTCAAGGTTCGGGGTTGATGTATCATTGTTCAAAACCAGCACTTGTTCCTAGGAGATGATTTAGGGTTTTTCTCGATATTTTCTTCTCTGACTTGTACCGCAGTCGTGGATCGTTCTCTCTGACATACATGTTTGTTTTACTTCTGAAAAGTTGCAGGCTCCAATTCTTATAAAACGACAGCTGGAAACAGCGTTATTTTTCTTACGTTTGAAAGTCTGCAACTTTGTACGTCAGGAATGGCGGAAGGTGTGTTGGTGTGGCGAAAATAAGTATGTAAAAAGAATACTTGAAGGATAAACCATATTGCGATAACGACCTGAGATGTAAAATGAAGCTATAATTATGTAGTTCGTTAAGCATATCATATCAATGATTCATTTACAAACTATAAAATACACTTTTTGAGTCGTTATATATATTCCGTTTTGCTAATGTATTATACACGTTCAGACCTGTAAACCATGTATAATGACTTAAATAGAACAATACAGTCATACTACAGGATGGAGTGTGAACCGAGATTACTAATATTAAATACTAGTATTTAATATATATATTTTTTATCTACATTTACCCTTCGTTTTTATTTTATTTTATGCGAATTGAATGAAGACTAGAATCAGTAAAGATGTCTCCTCACGGTGCGATCTGTAGGAAAATCTTGTAGATCGACGTGTATCGTCCATCGACGTGTTGAAAATGACGTAGAATCGATTATTTTCGATTGTTCTCATGCGTCGATAATACACGTTATTTATACAAATGGCACCGTGAGAAGATAGCTTTTAAAGAACGACTCTGCCAACAGCGCTAACACACGACATCCTTTCTGTTTGTAAGTAGCGAAAACTTGTTGGAATGTTACCGTTGACAGTAAGGGCTGTATGACAGCATTTATGGCGCATTACTGTGGTCTTCTTCCTTTCACTTTGACATTGTAAGTTTAACATTTACCATGGTGCGGTGCTAATTTTAGTTATACTATGCACATACTTACGGCATAATTAATGGGTTCAATGTATGCAGTTCAGTGTCAATTAAATCAAACATCAGCTTTCAAATTTTATACAGACAGTACGATCACTGTTCATCTTAGCCTTAGGAAATACACGATTGGACGAGATCTTTTAATAAACATCAATGTGATATTTCTGTTCATAAATGGCATCGATGTTTCCATTACAAGATTGCGAAAATGTGAAGTCTATGTACACGTATGTTACTAGCTGATATCAGCTGCATTACACATAAGGTACCTGGAATGTACACGATTTTAAAGAGGGGGATCCAACCATTGGTTTGCTCACTGGAGTCTAGATAATGAGTTCATTATTGATATTATCACAGCACGAGCATGAAAGTAACATGCTCTGGACACGTGCAGTCACAACTCGGGGTGAAGTCGTTACTTTGTAACACAAGGCAGCAGCAAACACAGCAAATCTCTAAGTCACAACTACAGCCGGTTCATGCAAGGAGCTGTTTTTCTTCCTATGTTCTTCCTGGAATCTTGTATCAGTTTTCAAAGCACCAATCTATATCAGTACTACTAATGGTATTTTGGCTGTGGTTTTGATATTCAAAGCACCAACATACATTACCGTAGTCCTTGTCAAATACGTTTCGTGGCAAATCTTTCGATCTTTAATGTATTACATTTTTGTTGGGTAAAAATTGGCTCTTGAACCTTAACTCTGAAGTGGCAGTCTTTCAAAAAATGTTAAACAAAATAAATAAAAGAAATCGAGAAAAATTGCCACGAAACGTCTTTGGCAAGGACTACAAACTACATATTCTATACTATTCTCGTGATATTTTGGCTGTTGATTTTGTTTTGTGCTGACAAATCACCAATATATCATACCCCTTTTAAAATTATATGTGCATCCTCTGAAACTATGACGATAGCTTACTTAGGTCTACCGAGTTACCGAGTCAGTGTCCTACAGTCTTTCTATTTCCTGAATTTATCAAACAAATTGAGATTTAGAGCCGCTTTTAAGATTTTTTCACGTATATCGCGGCTTGTCAGCTTAGGGCAGGGGGAAACCCACATCATCCACAGCGCTCAATGTAAACCTGCGAGCACCGTATGGCATTGACATTCCAGATAGTAGTATACATCTCTCTCTATATAGTTTCATCATAATATTGTAATGTCTGTCAAATATGTTTTAAAGCCAAATTTTCTAAATTGTTAGCATTATTTGTTTTAGAAAACTTTGCCTGCTGATATTGTTTAGAGACATCTTTATATCTTCAAAAATTAATTTCCTCTAAACATACTTGACAAGCACTAAGAGAGCAATGCCAGATTCTGAATTATGCAAGTACAAGGAAATTACGATAAATTATCTGTGAATGTCTGTAAATAATTTAAGAATAGTTTTACATAAACGTATTCAAAGACTTGATTTATGATAGGGAGTTGCATGTATAATACTTGGAATACCAAGGATTTAACATTGGTTTTCTTAATAACACGTGGTCTGCGTTATCTCTGAACACTTCACAGGAAACAGTCATTTGAAATTCAGCCATTTCCGCAACAAATATAGAACGCGTCTTTTTGGTTTGTTATTGATAGCTTTGATATCAAGTAATATAGCTCATATTGATCGGATTAATCTGTCAACAAAACGTGCTGAAATGGCACACCCTTGAAAGTGACACACACACGCACGCACATGCTCTTTGAATGACGCGTCGGTTTCTATCCTTGCCGTCAAAACACAACAATGGTTAATGAACACCAAATGCAACTGTTAGGTGAAAAATAGTGTTATTTCATGTCATAATAAAATTCACATTTCTGTACAAAAGTGCAAGCTTGACTTTTAAAATGAAACAAGCCAAGTGTTTGCTAGGGCAAGTAATCTTTCTTCATGCAGAGAAACAAAAAACTATTATTTAAGGCAGTTCAAGTGTTAAGCACACAGGAAAGAACCATAGCTGATGGTACAAAGGGTGAGCTAATATTTAAAAATCCGGGTATCGTTTCTCAAAGCTCCCGTATCCAGTATGAGACCATAGCTCTCTCGTAAGTACCGGATCACCATGTATATAAGATCGATACGAGAATGCTATGGTCTCTTAGCCAGTAGAAGACCGTGACAACGGCTCTGTTCGCGTTTACGGCTGCTATACACTAGTATTTGATGTCGCAGAGCTCTTGAAAATTACTGTGCGTTAGTGTGCTACTCAACTATACGTTTTGCAATGTTTGATTTTGGAACACGTCTAGGCGAGCCATACCTCTGTCATATAGCCCGAAGAGATGCCGTATCGCCCTATAATTTGAGCTCGCCAAGATGGTGCGCAGAGCTGGCTCGCCGATTATTATAACTGTGTTCACACTGAAAGCACTAGTCCAGATCGTTATAAAGCTCTAGTGTGAACACAACTTTAGTCTGTTACCGGCTTAAGTAGAAACGATACCCTGTTATGAAACATACCTGCTTCTATTAACGTTTTCGAAGATGATCATAGCCTCATCTAGACCTTGTCAAAGACATTGGAGGCAATATTAATTTGATTATTTACCTTATACTTAAAATATATATATTTTTAAAACTCATCGAAATAAATGTCCTCCAATTCCACGACAAAGACTAATTTTAGTTTGCGAGCATTGCTACATAGACAGATTCTATTAATAGGACCATGTACAAAGAAATGCATTAATCTGCCTTGAGTCAATCTTTTCACCTGATTTCCAGCTCGAAATTTGGATAAATAACAATTATCATCTAAAAGTAATGTACAATATGCACAACGATATAATGTACCATTGTCATTCATTCTACGCTGCATGTATACACATATAAAAGTATATACATTTACTGGTATTATACTTTTTGAATTACAGGACACATTTTAACCATAATGAGTAGCATGTAATTTACTTCTATTTTGTAAAGTATTGCCTGGAAGGCAAACACTGGACCTTTATGATATGAACCTGAGGTAGATATTAACATTAACAGTTGGCCTAGAAAGAATATACCTTACATTCATTTCCACCAAAAGGTTTGTTCCAATTCGTTTTAGTAGTATATGCTGCAACAACTGAGTATTCATTTAACAATTTGTTTTCAATATGAAGAACTTTCGCAGTCTTTGGTAATGTGAACAAATAATAGAAACTTTTACCAAACCATATCAGTGGTTTTGGAAATAGTTTCAAAATGCATTTAAAAATATTGCGTTACCTGCACGTATTTCATCACCATTAGTATTTACACAATTGATTGTCATCAATAATACTAGAGATTATGCATTTAATGTAGTACCGTAAGTTCTACCAGAATTCAGTGATTGTATCATTAATATTCTGGGGACACCACACTTATAATACAATCATTGCAATGTCTGATAACTTAGAACACAATCATTCAGGGGTAAGCAAGCTCAGAACGGCCTCATTTAAGGATGAGCAAGCTTAGAAAGGAATCATTCCATGAACTACAAATGTAGAAGACAATCATTCTGGGACAAAGGTAGAACACAACCATTCTGGGGACTGCAAGCATAGAAAATAACCATTCAACGGATAGCAAACTTATGAAACAATCATTCCGTGAAGAGCAAACAGAGGAAACAATCATTCTGCGAACTGCAAATTTAAAAAGAAAATCATTCTTTGGGACAGCAAACAAGGAACTCAATCATTTTAGTGTGGCAGCAAGCATAGAAGAGGATTACTATACTTGGCTGCATAAACCTTGTCCGTGATCGGAATCGTTGGAGGAGGTCTCCTGAGATGAAGTCAACGAATAATTGGCAGAGTCCCGCCTCCCAATGTCATTCTTTTTCACGTTCAGGTGTATGGGGCGGGCGAAAAGGTACTCCGCTTTGTCCGCCGGCGGGTAGCCGTTCTTACCCCGACGCTTCAACGAGCTGTCCGGGGACACGGCTCCGTTCACAAGAGGCCTACAGCCGTGGTTCGGCAGCGCCGCGACGACGTCAGCAGACATGCTGCTGACGCCGCTCGTGCTTGTCCTTTTGGAGTCGTCACTATTGCAGGAGGAGTTTCTCTTGCACCTGCTGAGCGTGTCTAGATTGTCCAGGTGAATGTCGTTAAGCTTGAGCGAGACCTCGCCCACCTCGCCCTCCACGAGCCCCTTCCGCCTGGAGAGACTGTCCGTGTGGCTGACGTTGGCCGGACTGTGCCGAGCCTTCTTCTCTAAAGAGTTTGTGTTAGGGAACATGGCTATACTCTGTTCTTTGTAATTGTTCGCAGTCCGAGAGGACTCTTTGACCTTGTCTCTGAATGATGACATTAACGTCGGGAGAGGTTCAGAACTGGATGGAGCCTCGTCAGACGAGGCGGACAGATGGTTCATGTTGCCGTAATATTCACCACACTTGTTTCTGAGACTGTTTCTGTAACTGCGAGACATATCGTTGCCTTCGCTTTGTCGTCTCAATACCCCTCTGCTGTCGACACCACTGTGCACGTCAACCGTAACATTGACCACCTTTGCGTCTGCAGAGTGGCCACCGATAGGAGTCCGACACCTAGGCTGGCCGTCATCGGAGGATACGTTGCTCCGCACAGACTCGTCGAAGGTGACCCTCTGACCGCCATTCCTCTTGTTCCTGGCCTTCCTCATGGCCCCGCCTTGAGCACCGCCTTCTTCGGTCAGAGGATTCTCCGTAAGGTTCACATTGTCCGAACCATCGGTCCCTTCTTCAGATTGCACGTCGTCATTGGGGTCAACCGCAAGCGCTTCCAGATAGCCCGGCGGGGATTCCCTCTGCCGGTTCCTGCTCGGCGGGCGTTCCCGGACGTCCCTCGACTCCGAGCTCGCTCGGTCGAAGGAAGGGTTCTTCATGACGTGCCCGTTCTCGGACGAGTTGATCATGAAGACGGGCTGTCCCAGCGGCACGTAATCCAGAATTCTGAACCTCCACTTCTGCTTGATGGTCAGGCAGAACCACAGAACGATCCAGAACACCATGTAGCAGACCTCACAGATGACGCACGACAGGACGAGTTCATCCTTGCTGACGCGGTACACGTTCACGAGGTCGTACATTATCGGACCTTTACAAACCGCGAGCAACACCAGAGCTCCCATCGCGCACGAGTGAGGGATGTACCCTTGACATCCGCTCTGAACTATAATGGTCTGCTTGACGTACGTCTCAGGGTGGTGCTTCCTCTCGATGATCTTGAACTTCTCCTCGAAGTAGTGGGCGCCGTACTTGAACACGGTCATGGTGGAGAGGATGGTGATGATGCCGGCGATGACGTACAGGATGATGACGGCAGTGCATCCCAACGACAGGTGGATGTTCTCGTAGAGGTGGATGTTGTAGCTCACCTTGTACAGCAGCGCGAAACCGCAGTACCCGAACACCGAGGTCAGCGACATGAAGAACAGCTGGACGGCGAAGATGGAGGTGAGGATCTTGTTGGTGAACCAGAACACGGAGGAATACCTCACGGTGAACGCCAGTAGGGCGGCGGCGAAGTTGACGAACGCCACGGTCAGGGAGTACTTGTTGGTCCAGCCCCAGGGTGGAGGCCGGGGGGTGGGGATGATCAGCAGGGTCTCGTTATTGAACTCGGTGACGTTGATACTGCCCTTGACGTCGCTAATGTGGGCGCGCTCTGGGGCGAACAGGAAGTCGATGTCGGTCGTCCACACGCCATCTGGAAATATATATGAGGTGAAGGTAACAAAGGGAAATGATTCAAATAGGTGTTAAATTGGAGTAAGAAGGCGGCCGTTTTTGATAGTGAGGGATACCGATTCAAGAAATGGGATGTTACATAAGAAGTATGATTTGCCTGAAAACATGACAGTTAGGAAAATGGACAATTTGGAGCATGTAATGAAAAATAGGTTTAATATAACATCAAGATAACATCATGAAATCACATGATGAATGCATTTGATATCCTAAAGATGTAACTATATGTGATACCATTTAGATTAATATTTAATTACGCAATATCGTATTTTGTATTATTTATAGCATTATAATATTATCACGGAAGGGGTTTGTTCAAGAAAAGGCTTACAGTGTTATATCCTTGGTAGTGCTTGTAATTAGAAGTAAACTGAAGCCTTACAAGCACATTTAAAAGGTTTCTAAAATTAAATATTTACAATACAGTTTTACAGCTTGGCTGCAAGTCTTTAGTTGCTTGGCACTACATGGTGAACACTCTGCAAGTGATGCCAGTAGGAAATGTTGCCAAGATGGCGCATACGTAGTGTTTTTCTAGCATGTCTATGTCTGCATTGTACGATAAAAATACACACGATCCGTATCATCAAAGATATGTCATTCCATTACACGATGGTGCAGACTGAATTGCCACTAGTTACGTACGAGAGATCTAATCAAACGTATACACCAAGCCTTTATTGGGCATGTATAAAGTATTGTCCTAATTTAACCCTCTCCCTACTGAAGGCGACCGGAGAAACCATAAAGAGGTGTGCCTGTGCCTAATCCAGCAGGAAGAGGGTTACAGCCTACTACAAGGGTAGCGATCTATTTGCCGATAGCTAAAACACTGCTAAGAAAGCGCTACCAGTCTGTTAGTAGATAAGAGAGTTACCTGAAAGGATACCCAGGGGTACAAGATTACGAAACTTTCCGAGTACGATTTCATGCTCAAGCTCAAATTGTATATGGAGATTTATGAACATAGCTGTTGAGTTGAGTATGAAAACGTACACAGGAAGGTTTCGTAATCTCGGGGACTGGCCCCCGTTCTTAAGAATAATCGTAACGCTACGAGCGTCGTAACTCTTCAGCAACTCCATACACGTACACGAGTTACGACTCACGTAGCTCTACTATGGTTCCGTTGCTTTAGTGATGTCACCACATAGATATTAATATGAAAAAAACCAATAATCCATGTGGTCTGTATTCAATTGGAGGAAACCCCACAATAACTAAGTGCTAAATCGTTTGTGTTGCAGTATGATACACTATACCTTCTCCAGGAATAGGATTGCAGAATGAACTGTAATTTCTCAAAAGAATATAAAAATACATCACATTTATCCTGCCCACCCACCTTATACGCCACGTCTCATTAGCATTAACGATGCACAGCAGACACAAATTCATCCTAGCAAAACCTACACGTCTAGACTGCGACCATGTAGCAAATAACAGAAACCGTATTGACATTTACGTTTTCATTTGAAAATAATACCACCACGGAATTTTACATAAAACTGCTTCCAAGCAATGCACATTTTTTGTTCTATTTCTAAAGACATCCAAACTTCGCGGAATTTCCCTAAAACCTCCAAGTTTCATGTTGAAGAGATATCAGTTGATCAGAGACATGTTCAACGGATTGAACGAGAGCGGAAATAGAAAATACGGAAGTCGGATAAACATTTGCAATAGGAACTGGATAGATGCATGCAGATTGAATCCAGATTTAATTAGAACATGCACTGTATTTACTTTTCTGGATAGTAATGTAAGACCAGCCATCATGTTCAAATGATACATGCCTGTTGGAGATGTATACACACAAGGGAGATAATTGCTGTAGCTCGAAATATGAGAGCACCTGGACTAATCAAAGAAAACGTGTGTGGCAGGCATCTCCAGTTATATAACCATCTACCACGGGTTTTTTTAGTGGAGCACCTTTACACCTTTGGTGCCAGTCCTTTCAACATTGGCAACACATTTATGCTTACTTATTAAAGGTATATTATCAGAGCGGAAAAGTGGAAACTACTTTCGTCACGTATACCTTATTTTATTAACAATTTTAATAAGAAATGGAACCACTTATAGTTCGAGAGGTTTTGGACCATAATTATTTAGATTGATGAGAAATGTGGATTTGTTTTTGATGAATTGCAGATCTGCGAGACATGCCAGTCCTTCAGAAGAAATGTATTGTGATGACAAATTGCAATCGTTACTAAGATTGGAATGGGATCTCTTAGTAAAATGTCATCAACAGTATTCAGACTGCTAATGATCTTGGGGATAAAACTATCAACTGAAAACACACACACACACACACACACACACACACACACACACACACAAGAACAGCTCTCGTACTGGAGAATATATTTTCAATTTGTAGCTGCACATATGTCAATCCATTGATTTTAAAGGCATACTATCATAGATGGCTGACCTAGATAATGGTCAAACGAATTTCCCTATGAAACTACTTAATTTGAGTTGTTATTTACTAGTGCACTTATTCTCAACCGCACGATAGTTACCACACATTTCATATTTTTTATGAATTTAGGTTATGAAACATTAGTTATCTTGTCTTTGATGTAGCGACTGATCTGTGAAACAATCGTTGTCGGTTCATATTTTAGTCGCATAATTTTGAGTTATGTCCCATTGCATTGATGTAATGAAGCAAAATAAAATACGACCACATTCAGGTTGTCAAAATACACTATCGTGGGTGATCAGTGGTATTGTGTCTAACATACAACGGTGGAAATGTTTTGGGAAGTACAAACACGACTTTATGTATGTCAAGTGAATGTAACTAGTCCAAAAATAACCATAAATATCTGTGATATTATGCCTTTAAATGAACGCAACAGGTAGTTCGAGAAAGTGCTTGATCCGAAAACATCCTCCAAAGAGTTGTGTGCATGTGTTCGCATATGCGTGTCTGCGTGTTCGTGCACCCTCCACTGCGGACTAATAATAAGGACAGCTTTTAGGGTTTATATTTTATTTCTGTATGGCAACGATATTTACACATTACAAATTGCTGCCGTGTATTCATACGCCTGATCAACAATTACAAACTATTATATCAAATAGATAAGTAACGTTCTCAACTTGCCGCGTCACTCACTTCCGGTGTGTTCTGCATCCGCACCCATCAAGCGGCTGTATCCGTGTTAGAACATCAGTAAATATAGGCTATGACGTCACATATACAATATCTCTGCTGTATTCATACGCTTATTATTATGATGAGGCGTCTTCAAGTATTACAATGCTGATGTGAAGTTATGTTAATATCACATTAGATTAGATATACCAGGACAGAATGCACTAAACATGCTAATATTGCATAGAAAAACAAAAACAGATGAAATGATGGTCTATTTACAGCCTCATTGCACATTTAACACATGCATATACGAAATAAACATCTGCGAACGACTTCCAGTCGACTGCCGCGAAAACAGGAAGTCGTTCTTTAATGGCGACCCTCCATCGGCCTTGACCTTCGTATGTGACCTCCCAGACTCATGTGGGAGATATGACGTTCAGAAGCAGTATATATCGAAAATTAAACGTAATCTACAAGTCATGAAAACATGTTCATTTTGTCAGGGTCGCTTGATATATGTTGATTTACATGTTCCAATATACTAATAGGCTATTTTAATAGTTTATATATTCAAATCACTTCTCGTAAGGCTATATTATAACTAGCAATAATTTATGACCTCCAAAAGTTGCAATTAGCATAAACATGACAATTTGATTCAGTATTCAGTACAACCGAAAGTTTACTTTCGTTTTGCGAGGCCCCCCAGTGTGGCTGGGGTCATTCTCCTCTACCTTCACACAGAGCCGGGACCGCACGATGATCGGTGTGTCACGTGACTGGATCGAGTCGATCCCACGGCAATGCGACGTCTAATTATAGAACAACACAATCACTTCGTCGGCACATCTAGGCTAACAACAACACTCCGAGTTTAAATCCTTCATACTCCTATAGCCTCCGACATGTTCTTCAAACCATGATGGCATGTAGTAGTATTTCAAAGCGAAGGCTTATGTGGGATCACCCACGGTACTATTATAAGGATTATATTTGCGAGTGATGTTGCAAACGGGTGATAATGATAAAACGAGCATATACGAACGTCAGTATTTTTCCACACGTCATCCGTTTTCTGATTTTACACGAAAGTCAGACTGATCGCAGTTCGCTCAGACTGATGTTGACGTTTCTCAAGCTATTCTAGAACGTAGATTATATGTACATCGTGATAAATAAATTATTTGTGTAATACAATCTGCCAACGTTTACTATTCGGACGAAACACACTGCTTCCAAATTGTCAAAGTATACTCAACAAATTTAATTAAGGGCCGGTAGCCTTTATCGACGTCGATTTAGCTATATACAGTCAGACCCAGTTATACCGGAAACCTTAATAACGGGGTTTGACTGTACTATTTTGACAATTTTCAAACTCCAAATGCGCTTCACGTACTCACAGACGCATTGGGAGAAGAACAGCACCAGATTCCTCAAAATTTGGTAGAAAGCTTCCCCAAAATTAGCTGCTGGACCCTAACAATTGTATTGAGTATAAATGCTATAACACGTGCAGAACATGCTAGGCTAACATCGAAACTGAGATCTATAGAAGGCGTTACAATACGAGCGTAAAATTCGCAACGGTCGGCGACGCATCATTAAAATTAACTTAGCAATTTCCGAAAACGATTCCATGTTTTGAAATTATTCAATAAAATACAGCTATGTTAGAGAAATTCCAGCTACATTAATAAAAACCGCCCTTTCCGTTTTAAAATTTGCTGCGTAATTCAATTACCAATAACACGCCTTCTATTTAGTTCGTGTCATATGGACACAGTCCGGACTTATATTTAACACGGCGAGTGTCCTTAAAGCTCTCGTGTCGCTATGGTTACTATATACACGGACACGTGGGCAGTGCTACAAGGGAGATAAATAGTGAGATGAGGTACTGTCTTTACACGTGATATCACCCGGGTTGTCCATATAGAGTGATGATACATCTCCTTACATCGATACACGAAATAAACTGAATGAGGCAACAAAGAAAGGAAATGTCGTTTCACCAACAAGTTACTGTCAAATTATTCTACATGATTCTCTTCGTATTAAATCATTCTAAGAAAGGAGCTAATTCCATGCTCGGAAAATGTTAACATTATCGCGCATGCCCAGGTAATGAAAATCATGTCTCGCTGTCATATGCAGATTGGATTAATTTCATTGTTGCCCCATCAGATGGATACTGGTAGTATGATATCTCTAAATAGCACACTTTGAATATATCAGCGCTTCCCTCAGTTAGCGACTGTTGTTTCCCGGACGTGAAAGGACTGTCCGTTAACATTTGGACTGTCCGTTAACACTCGGACAGACAGGTTGATTGGCTACTCTTACAGACAGTGCTGACACCTGGTGTCATCTTCAAGCAACGCCAGGATGCCCCCAGAACAACCAATGCCCCACACTACATGAAATAGGCTCTCATTAGACGAAATAGGCTCTCATTAGGCTGCTTATAGTTCAACTTTTGTGTATGCACAGTCTTCATTTCCATCATCCTGCATGATGCCAGGTATCAGCATCAATAGACAGGAACCAGTCAGCAGTTTGACAGAATCATAACGTCCTTCCGCAATAATGACCCGTCCATCGTCACAATGGTGACCAATCACCAGATTTAGAAGTCCAGGATTAGTTCAATATTCACAGCCTGCTGTGTGCCGCGTGCAATACACGCTTTTATCTCTGTCAGTCAAAGTATACATAAACTACACCAGGAGTCGTCACAGTGTTAGCAATGAGAAATGCTTTACCCTTTACATTATCACTGAGTGTTCCAGCCGCCATATTGTTTTTGTCTCTGACGTCACTCTTATCGTCTCCTATGACGTCACACTAACTGAAGACCTGCACCTCGCACAGAACTGCGCTGAAGAGTCGACTCCACGAATTGGGGACGCCCCACGCTTCGATGAGGACGTAGCGCCCCACGTGACGTCGAATGCACTGGAGAATCACCTTCTTCTCGAACAGGGCGTTGTTGAGGCTGCTGACGTAGTTGCACATGTTCCCGGAAGTGTAAGACTCGTCGTCATCCTTCAGTCGCTCATCCACGTACACGACGAGTTTGTCCAGGTTCTTCATGTACTCCTGGAACGAGGCGCCGTCGAAACTTCTCGAATCTCCTGAAACAAACACGTACCCAGTCAGCGTGCAATAAACGTAAGCGGCGTCTCACTGAGGTACAGCATTACACGGCGTCTCACTGAGTTACAGCATTACACGGCGTCTCGTGCATTGGATATAAGAGGCGCCTCACTGACACTGAGTTACAACATTTTACTTGACGTCTTATGTATTGAATATAAGAGGCGCCTCACTGAGTTACTGCATTATATACATCTCAGTTAAAGGGGCAACTTCATACTTGCACGTATTTAATCATATTTTTTTAATATTTTTATTATTTTTCTATATAATGTTA
>JAUTBQ010152642.1:0-13777 GCA_032361185.1 Lepetodrilus ovalis | reverse complement strand
AATCTCCACCTCGTGTCTTTTGATACCAATGTTATCCTACTCGTTGATAAAAGTAACCAAAATCCTTGGCAAAGCCTTGGATTTTGGATACTTTTATCAACGAGTAGGATAACATTGGTATCAAAAGACACTCGGTGGAGATTCTCTATATACGACTGACTTTGAGAACTAAGTGCCTGTCAATGTGTTTTGTAATGGAGACATCTATGAGTGACAAATGAAGAGACAGTAGTATATCTCTGTCTACTTCACTGAACCGGGGCTCTGTTTGGAGGGGTCTCTATCGTTGGTGTCCACGTGGACGTATGCTGCGTCGCCATCTTCGTGTCTTTGTTCACACTTTACATGCCATCTCCTAAATCACCAACAGTATAGTTTGCTCTGGTTATAAATCATATCACTTATGGAGACAATTTTTTTTTATTCTTGTTTCATTCACCGATATTCTTGGATAGGAATATATTTTGAATTTGACGTGTGCTTGTTTGTGTTCCTTTAATGTTTTTCTTTAACATTACCATGCAGATGAATGTAACAGATTATGTATTTTTCAACTGTTTGAAGCCTATGCCATTTGTTTGAGAAGTTGTGCTTCTTCCATAATGTGGCAAGATGTGGCAATGTGTAGTTATAGACCAACATTGTGATAAATAGGCCTAGAGTCTGTCAGTGTCTATGTATATACCATTGTATAACAGTGTATTATATATGCCATTTCCTCCCACCACCAGTTACTCCCCTTTGTTTCTCTGTAGTTTTTGCCATACCAAGTAGCAGAGTTGCTTACTTCCACTCCTACCAGAAAATTGTGAAGTGCCCATAAAGTCATGGTTATTATTATTATTATCAAAAGCTATAACTTGAATACAGATCAGGTGAAGTGTTTAATCTCTGATGCTGTTGTTGAAAATTGGTTAAATGTTCCCTCAGCTACGTAATGTAGTTAATAAATAAATAAATAAACCATTAATTAATTTTTTTATGAATTGTTTCATCCTCACAAACAAACGAGCATTGAAGGTAAGTTGTTCTCTAGTCACTTTCTTGTTTGACCAAGCCTTGCCTGTGAATGTTACGACCCTAAAACTTTTACTGTACCCGCTGTCTAGTTCCAGATAATTATTACAAGATTAATTATGACATTGAAATACTAGCTATGAACCTGTCACATCAACTCAACCTCAGTAATTGCTTCAGACTTACGTCAAGATAGTGTTTCATGAACGGTTTGTGCAGACAGTGCAGTACTAGCCTAAATGGAGGTCTATGTGTTGTCATTTCCTGGTACAGTAAAACCATAGGCTGTGTCGTGTTTTACGCTAGTTCTACAGTGTGACCCTTTCATGAAACACGGCCAAGACCTCTCTGAGTAGGGGAAAACAAAACCAGGTATAGCCATTGTCCAACTCTCAATAAAAAGTCAGGGTAATTTGATCTTGTACTCTTCCAAATGTATATTGCGCTGTTCTTTAGAACAAAGATGAAATTGTTCTCTTGCATTATTTTGAAGTTAGCCTTATAACTACCAATCATGTTAAATTGATTCAGCAATGAATTCAGAATCTGTGGTATTGCACAAACAATATTCCTAGCAACTGTATGATTAGTTGTTCCACTTGTAGTGTTCACAATCCACAATAGATAAATATGACTATCCAAAGTATACAATGATTCTAGTGATTTGATTACCAGGTAGTCGAGATATGTCATGTATAACATTGTACACCCAATTTGGTAGTAGATATAAATTGTGACCTCATGAGTGACAGGGCCTATATTCTCAAAACTTTGTACGTCCTAAGAAGTTCGTAAGTACTAAGAATTTGCCAAATTGTTTTTCTTCTGAAGTTAATTTGTGAAGAGATCTTTTCTCACTGAGAAGTTCGCAAGTTAAGAAGACGGCCCCTGATCTCATTGTGTCTGCTCTCAACTTGAATGTTATCTAAGACATTCAGATTATTTTTTTTCAAACTTGCTTTCTTTAAATGTGTAGATCTAATACAATTTGAGATAAATTTGTTATCAGCGTGATTTCCATGCATATAGGTTTTTACAAGCTGAAATTACGCCTTGCAAAAACCTTTATCATTATTCAGGATAGATTCTAGCAATTTCGTTGGTCAGTTGCTGTCCTGTATCAGCCCGTACACCCCGGTTCATTATTTACACGTCGGTGTGACGATGACCGCCTATGACACGCCCCCTTTCCCGACTTCTTTACCACGGTCTATACGGTACGGAATATTGTCGTCTGCCTTGAACAATTATTATCTAGCAATCAAATACTAGTCCTATATTATAGAATAATGATAAATTTGTTACATGTGCGTTTATCGGTGTGTACAGGATTTTACGAGCTGAAAGTTCCTGTACACCCTGAGACCGCAGGTGTACAGGAACTTTCAGCTCGTGAAATCCCGTACACCGATAAACACACGTGTAACTAATAGTATTTCATGTATCCTGAATTTCATGAAATACATGTGCTTGAACCTGGGATCGAACCAGTCAAAACATATGTTGATTCAATAGTCGCTACCACTGGACCAAATAGCTGCCTGAAGATACTATTCATTTATCTGGTTATGACCGATTCAAGAAAGTCATGTGGCTATGATGTTACACATGTTACTACAGAAGCAGTGCAACACGAAATAATTGTTCATCCAAAAGCATAAACAGGTGATGAGGGTCTTCATGGGTGATCTGGCATGTCGTTGATCTAGTACAACTTACACTATGTTATATTTTACATTGCTGGATTATGCACATACACTGCTATTTAGGGCATCTCCGGTTGCCTGCAGCATAGAGAGCATTAAATCGTATGCCATGTAGTACTTGAACGAGAGGAGTATAAGACTTCCTCCGTGTACAAGAAGGGTATAAGATTACCTCAGTGTATCGGTTAATATCCATAGTTTGTGTCATGATGCCGCCTCGGAGGCCCAACGACTAAAACTGGGATATTTGACCGAGACACCTTGGAAAGTGTGAATGTAACTCTTACTTATTTGTATATTGATAAATGTTATGTACGCTTGTTTTATTTCTCCTTTTCTTTAAGGTATCCACATAAACAATGGTGTTTCTATTTGCAGAGTCTATGTGGCCAA
The DNA here is from genome assembly GCA_032361185.1 of Lepetodrilus ovalis. Taxonomy (NCBI): domain Eukaryota; kingdom Metazoa; phylum Mollusca; class Gastropoda; order Lepetellida; family Lepetodrilidae; genus Lepetodrilus; species Lepetodrilus ovalis. Next base: position 10,661 of record JAUTBQ010152642.1, on the reverse strand, counting down.
GAGACGTATCGCAGTTGTCGGGGAAATTGTTGGTAAATCTAACCAGGAGAAGCAACTACCCTTGTTTGATCTGTGGCCGAGTGTTCGCAGACAGCACTGGCAGACGTAACCACACACGGGCCGAGCACGACAATGTAACACACCCTTGTGTCTGTGGGAAGCAGTACAAATATAGAACTGGACTCCGGAAGCATAAGAGAAAATGTCCTTTGTTGACAACGCAAGCAGTGCCCGATCTCTCAAAACAAACTTAAGCCACAAAAAATTACATCTGAGGTTTTGTAAGAGATCCAGGCCTGGGTATCATTTCTAGAAGCTGTCATATCCACTTCTCGTAACTGCCAAATGGACATGTTACGAGAGCTTCAGGAGAGCTTCAAGAAGCACTACCCAGGTTGATTAGACCTTACTGTTTTTATAGTACATTCTTATTGGAGTTGTTGCATCAAGAAGATGGACAAAGATGTTCTGGTTCTTCTTCAATGAACATTTCAATTTGGATACAACTTTTATTATTCAAATACAAAAGAACATTTCACATTATCATTGAAGACACCCATCTTAAGTTGCCCAATATTTGTAAATCAATGTTGACAAGTTTCAATTAAAAAAGTCTGACCAACAGTGTGAGATTGTACCGGTAAAATACATGTATAATACATAAATGCTTTGTTTCCATAACATAACAAGACATATCTACAGTTTCCTTTGTTTAACCCTCTCCCTGCTAGTTTAGGCACAGACACAGCTCTTTTGGGCATCTCCAGTTGCTTCCAGAATGGAGAGGGATAAAGTTGACACACCAGGATCTCGTAAGGATAAGAATTCTAACTAAAGCAAACAAAATGCATACAAATAAAACGTGCCGAAATGTGTGGAAAATCCTCCCAGGATCTAGTAAGTAAACTGAATCGACCAAAAGAGGTATGAAATGGAAATTTAACCCCCTTGCCCCCTTGTAAATCTAAACAATAAAGATTAAATGTCCCATATTTTTCTATATCCCCTGAATGTCATTCAGGATATTTTCTCATCGACGGCGTTCAAGACAGGACATAGCTTCCTGTGGAGCCACATGCCCCCGCGAGACTTGTACGACTTGCCACACTCGCAGTCGAAGGTGATGTGGTCGTGGATGGTCTTCATGTGACACCTCATGGCGTACGGACTGGAGTACACCTTGGAGCAGACAGGACACTTGGCACTGTCTGCCGAGTACATAGCCATGGTCTCAGACAGGTGCTCGTCCAGGGACCTGTCTGCTGTCGTGTTGCCGTCGTCGTCGTCGTTGTTGTTACCCGGATTGAAGAATGGAGACCGGTATAGATGTACAGGTTGATGGTTCTTCACACCTGGAATTACATATATTAATAATTAATGAAATTGCCATATGAAATTGCTATATAGTATATAGAATATCATAGAATATCCTCAATAGCCTTCGACCATAATAGTGTCGTGCAAAATATATATAAAAAAATTGTGCATGTGTGTGTGTGAGAGAAGAAACAAGTTAGTCAAGTAATATGTAATAATAATAATGAACATGCATATTAATGCACCTAATATAACCAAAGCTCAAACAAAAAAAACCTAGTCGGCAATTCACCAATAAATATATTAATCATACCTAAAATACCATCAAATCTCATCAAAACAACAGTACCTCAGTTGAAATCAATGACTTATGCAAATCGACCATTTGAGCTGTCAAATATAGCTAATCTTTAGTTTCACATCTAGCCTTAAAAGCTAAATGCCAATTGAAAGCTAAATGCAGAACTATTCACACATGATGTACCCTTCTGATCTGGAGAGTGCTACAGTGAGTTTTCCTATTGCTGCCAGCAGGAAGGTCAATGTGTTTGCACTCTTAACTGTTAGCAATGGTTAGGGTCAGAGTTAGACATATCCAACAATGGAAATTTTTGTGTGGAAAACACAATAACAAAACACAACAACATTACCGTTACATAATGCAAGATGGCACAATAGTTTTGCATCAAACTACAAAACCCAAGGTTCTAGTTCGAATCCTGCATAAACAAACAATAGTCTCAGAGTGCAAAAGTAAATCACTCGTACATAAAAACTACTGTTTGGTGGAATGATAGGATCTATTCAATTGGAAAACACAGCCCTCTAAGAGTTCCTCAATATTCTAGCAAACTATTCAAAGTAGATGTCTTGTAGGAGACTATCAGTGCGAAGAAGTTCTCCGATATAGACTATATCTTGACTAACGAACCATGCAAAATGTGTGCCAGGGGACAATATTCGTATATCTATGGGTTGATTCATCCCTTGATTCATCAGCACCAGCCATGGCTCATGGATCTTACATGACACATAGTTATAGGCTCTCCCACCACTAGAAGCTGTACATTGAAAACCCAGTAAATAGATTAATAAAATCAAGACCAAAGTAATTCCACATTCATTGTATATAAAATATTAGGGTTTATAAGAGGTGCTATTGATATCAGATTTCATAACAAGCATATCTGAAGTCAAATACCAGGAGCAAAGATGAAGGTCATGTCACTGCCAGAGACGAGTACAGCATTATGGCAGATATCTTGAGAAGTTATAAAATTAGATCAAATATTTGTTAGATCATTAACCCATTAATCCAGCAGGGAGATGGTTCTAAACGTCACAACAGTAAACTGATCTATTCGGACACAGACTATCTGGCAATGAACATGCAACAAACCATGTATACAGCACAACAGGAAATTGTACAGAAGGCAATCACTTGTTCCCCAAACATTATATTAAATAACTAAAGTAAATACTAAATATAGTGAGGTTACCAACAGTGTGATAAACATTCTGCCAATAGGCCTGTGAAAACGATGTATGTTCGAGATCATATTGCAAGAAAACTAATTTCAGCAGCAGGACAAACTGATTATTATCTTTATTATCTATTTATATTTATTGGTTAACTATTGGTTAATGCCCCTGCAGGAATATTTCACATCTTGACATCAATCAAGAGCTTACTTGAAGAACTAGACCAAATTCCAACGGGAAGACCCTTCAGAGTTAGCCTGTCAGGCTGAGGCTCCTCTTGAGCTGACACGACCTGTGGTGTTTGACCAGACTTGGCCTGTACTTGTACTTCTTGCCGCACACACAGACGTAGGACACGTTGTCGTGGACGGCCGCCTTGTGGTCCATCATCACACACTGGTAGGAGAACTCACGTCCGCACACTGGACAGACCGATTTGGACTTCTGGACAGACTGATTGAAGGCTCCACCGGATTCGTGAAAGGCAATGGAATGTCCTCCTTCAGGGATATGAAGTTCTCTTGGAAACTGATGTTCCCTGAGAATGTGTTCTCTTGGAATGTGATGTTCGTTTATCCTCAAGGAACATCTGTCACCTGAAAGCAACAAGAGTTCCAGTGAGTGGAAGCAAGGCATCACAGTTGTTTGCAAGGATGTGATGGTTCAATTGTAAACAAATCTAACTGGAGTGATGAAACCATTCTAAGAAGAGAAATCAATGTAGGATTTTTAGATTAAATAGAGGAACATCAAAACCTTCCTTAAATAGATATGTTGGTGATTCTCAATATGTGATTCATAATGTCTATATTGCCTGGCTTGAAATCTGATAAATAGACATAACAGTATTTAATATTCAATATTTAGGAAATTAATGTACAAATAAATAATAAGATTAGCAATTACCTTAACTAAAATGCCCAAGGAGATGACTGTTTATTTGAGACATCTATTTACAAAGACGATCAATTGCAATCATGTAGAAATGGTCGAGAGAGAAAAAGAGGGATTTTTTTAAATTAAAAGTATTTTATTGAACTTGATTATGGTTATTATGTTTGTGATGAGAATAATTTGCCAAGAAAATGTATGGGATCGTGGAATATAAAATTACACATGGCATATGCAAGCATACACACATCATATCTCGTTAATCATATTACAACAAAAACAACTTTTCCATGGCCCAGTCAAATAAATTGTTAACAATCTCATTGAATGTCAAAGGAAACTTATTTTGCCCTGGCTTCTATACTCAGCAAAATTGATTAAGGTCCAGTAGCTTTTTGGAACATATAAATTAATCTGTATATTATTTGAACAAAGAATTTCCCAACGAAAAATAATATCACCATATTCCTCAAGTATGGTTCTGAAATGTAGCAAGCATTCCCACTAAATATCTGCCAGTCCTTTGGTTGAGTATAATTTGCTAGGGCAGTCAAGATGAAAAGATGAAAAAGTAACTATCAATAAATGGATGACAGCATACATTGATGTATATTTTCCAAATCTTCAGATGATTGATTGTATCTTGAAGCAGTGTTTGTATACTTGTTCAATGTAGATGCAATGTTTGTCATTTGCATGACAACCATAGCTTCACAGTTACTGACAGCTCTCAAAATATAAGCATATCACTGGAAAATAATGCGAGAAAATAATGCCAATATGTTGGAGCAATTGATAGTTTCCACTTCCATCTTGGAATTCCAGGAAATATCCTCAAACGATGATGTTCTCAGGAACCAGTAAATATATTTGAAATCTATTGGTTCATTTTGCCTAAATTCACCCACCCATAATAAATGTAAAATAACGAAATGCATGTGAACATCCAATATGTGAAAGCTTATCTGGGGAACATTTAATACATGTGGAATAATAGAGGACAGATGACGTTCTCAGTGCATCTGTACAATATGGCTAGGGTAACCGTAGCTTCAACCTTAGCCATTAACTACACCAATGCTAAGGTCGGAGTAAAGTTTGCCTTTGTAGAGGAGAGCATTGGTTGACCAAGACCTGATAATTGTTCCATAGTAAGTTCTGTACTGACCAAACAGTTCACCAAACACTCCTGCTCATGCTCTTGGGTTTCCATTCCAGATATCCAACCACTTGACCAATACAATGTGACTGGCACCCATTCTTCAACAAATCCCAAATGAAAACATTAATCCCATTATATTAATACAGACACACAAGTATTCTGTGTGGATTGTATGTACCAGGCACAGCAACAGACAATTGTGATTTCAGCATAAGATCGGGGTCTGATCACTAGCCAAAACCCAGGGCACATCAATCGACCCATTGACAAATAGATCGGCAGGATCCATGAAAACATTTCCCTGTCTGATGTACCCTATGCTGAAAGTACCATTGCGAAGTCAATTTATTTTACTAAGCATGAATATTTTACATGTCTTCTGATGCTTCAACATGTCATCTTTGTATGTGTAAACCCGTTGACAAATACAGGGATGCTTGATGTTGTCGTGATTGGCCAATTTGTGTCTCTTCACTCCACGAAGGTCTGCAAAACCTTTCCCACACACATCGCAAAAGAAGGTTTTGGAACCAGACCTAAGACCAGAACAACCAAGGGAGGAGGAAGGGATGTAATTGTACGAGATGGTCTCAGAGTCGGCATCTTCACTTGGGGTATTTTTAACGTGAAAGCTGTGCATTGAAGTCCTAGGTCCTTCTGCCCATTCCTGATCTGAAAACAAAACAATACAAGCTAGTTAGTTACTGTATCAGGTATGAATAATACAGACGAGATCATCTACTGGGTATATAGAGCGTATCATAGAAACTGTGTTTGAAATTACCACTGGCCTGGCAATTTCTCCCAATGCTAAAGGTATCCTAAGGGCCAGTAGAAATTCATGGGTTTTTTGTAAACATTTGTTACTTGTATCATTATTCGGGCCAGTAAGTTTCCAGCAATAATTTCAAACATTGCATAGAAATCACATGCATAATATGCAGATCATATACAATATATGTGAGAATGAACCTTATTCCTGCTAACGCAGGTGCAATTAAGAGCAGGGAGAAGGTCAGACGTCCTGTAATTAGGAAAACATTAACAAATAGACACTGGTCAAAGTGTTCCTACAACTACCAATGTTTCTTATCAATAAAAGTGAATATAGAGTTATGAAGTACTCCCATTCTCACTGAAAGGCTTGCCCTTATGAAGGAATTATTCAATCAAAACATGTACTATTGTACTATGCCCCTAGCTGTTGTGTCGTTTAATCTATCCGTGGATGTTTCCGAAATCATGTAGATGTAACAATGAAAAATGGACATAATATACTTCAAACAGGTCACTTATTTTGTCTCTTTTTTTCCATACTTGTATTTTTCCTGTGTATTTCTGAACATCCATGTGTCTTATCAAATTCCTCTAACTTCTAAGAAGGTTTTTATATTATACATACACCTACACTGCCACACTTCAGGGATGGAAATTAACAATAGTCCGCTAGCCCGGGCCATTTCTCCCAATGCTAAAGGTATCTGAAGGGCTAGTAGAAATTCCTGTTTTTTGTAAACATTTGTATCACTATTCGGCCTAGTAAGTTTTATAGGTAAGTTTCCACCGCTGCATGGTGGATTTCTACTGTGGAATAACTTTTCAATAATCAATAGTGTTGAGTATCAAAATGTATTTTTCGACGATCGTGACATCGTATACAGACTTTGATGTCAAAGTACGGACACATGCTCAATAGCAGACTCGGGTTATCTCTCTATAATCAAGACATTTTGGCAGATTTGCATGGTTTATTCCAAGAAAATGACTACGGTACGTTGAATCATTAGAATAGCCCATTCAATACGGGCGAGTACAGATATGATGTCACTCATGAAATTTATGTTCTAAGTTTCTGAAGCTCAGAACTGTGAACATTAATTCACGTGCGACATATCAAATTATTCTCTAATTTACCAATCTTCATACAAGCTGCCTGCCACAAACTGCTCCATCATCATGGTTTGCCAGAAACAAGGAACAGGTAAATAATGCCAATGCTTTTCCCCTTCTTTACTGTTTTCATTGGACCATAGAGCCATTTCCAAGATTATTTTATTCATATCATGGCTTATCAACAACTGAAGCGCATATAGTGTTACAGTAAACCTACAACTACTGGATGAAAATAACAAACCAAGTATATGTGTGTTAAACTCACTGTGAGACCTTAGACATGAGCACACTGGACATCTGTAGATATTATTCATGGAGGCAGGCATTAATTATTACCCTTTGGCTCTGAAGTCAGATCTTCTACCAAACATGGTCAGAATGACAAGATAAGTACTGGCATAGTTTGTCAAAATACTCCCTATTCATGAAGATGTTACACCGATTCACGTGGACCAATCAGATAAAACATTTGACATTGTAGCAAGATGGCATACACCAAACGTACACGTCAAGACTCGATCTGTTCCTATTGGCATTAAAATCTCATTATTCTGAATAAACGAAGATACAAATAAAATGTATGAGTTTATTACTATAAACAACATAACAATATTGATAAATCACAAATACAATATTCTATCTTTGGACAAGTATTCTGAGCAGGTGGTTAAAATTTGGCCTGGATGTTGTTCCCTAACAGTATTTCAATGAAACCTGAACATATGAAACGGCATACCAATTGGAAATTGTTATGGAAACCAAATGATTAAAAATAAATCTTGGACTATGTGATATAGCATTATTAAATAGACATCAATGAAATGAAACATCAAGTAAATAGCAATCAAAGGAAACATCAATATCAATGTAATAAAATATCAATGAAAAGAAACATCATTGAAATGAAACTGTAATGAAATACAGTGTCCCCTCAATATAACGATGAAGTTGTGGTCCATGACATACCTCCCGCTTAATAGTACCGGCAACGTATGATATTACAGGGAAATAACGAAAATAAAAATGGGATACACTACTGACCCTGCGTTATATTCGAATCCGCGGTGCATCAGACTGTGATATATTAAGGGGGCACTGTAGTAACATTGATATTAAACACAGTGATAAGTCTGGTAAACAAATTTTCAGTGCTGTTTTAAAGAATAGATATAAACAAATTATTTGTTCAACAACTCAATAATAAATCTGGATCAAGTAAATGTAACAGAAATTTAATTAGATCTTCATAGCAAATACCCCATTCTGACATGTTTTCTGTGGCAATGCAATGCTAGAATAATACTTCAACTTATTGCCTTTAAAACTACATTATATGGGGGGAAATGTACATTATATTAAAAATGTATTCTTTGGATTTTCTATGTTACTTTGGCACTACTTCTGTAAATGGTCAATGAAGTGAGAAACGGCAAATGTCCAGACATCTTTAAGGGCAAGAATTGTTCATAAATAATGACAACCTATAAGCACAGAAACATGTGAACTGTCATAACCCCAGATTACAGCCAATAATGCAATGAACATAACTAACAATATGGGTATAGTGCTGTCATGATTGGGATTTGAATCTATCCAACCCTAACGGTCCATGAGGATGTTGTTGTGAAGAGATGGATTCAGATCTATCCAACCCTAACAGTCCATGAGGATGTGGTTGTTATGAGATGGATTTGGATCCATCCAACCCTAATGGTCCACAAGGATGTGGTTGTGATGAGATGGATTTGGATCTATCCAACCCTAACAGTCCATGAGGATGTGGTTGTGACGAGATGGATTCAGATCTATCCAACCCTAAGAGTCCATGAGGATGTGCTTGTGATGAGATGGATTTGGATCTATCCAACCCTAACAGTCCATGAGGATGTGGATGAGGATGTGGTTGTGATGAGATGGATTTGGATCCATCCAACCCTAACAGTCCACAAGGATGTGGTTGTGATGAGATGGATTTGGATCTATCCAACCCTAATGGTCCATGACGATGTGGTTGTGACAAGGTGGAAGTCTTGGGTGTGTCCATGGTGCTGGCCATTAGCCGTAGTCAGCAAGACTGAGAACTAGCTGCAGGAGATCAGATGAGACGTAACAGAGTCTGTCTCCAGAATTCAGGATCTGCCACTGTCAACGTAGCATTTCAATGTTTGCAGTGGATTCAATATGCCTGTAACAGTTATATTATCTCTGCTATTGAGTGTGTCAGACACTGAGTCACATGATGTCAGGCATTGAGTCACATAATCAGACACTAAGTCACATGTAGTCAGATATTGAGTCACAGTGTGTCAGACATTGAAGCACATACTATCTACCATCGAGTCACATGAAATCTTCCATCAAGTCACTTAGTCTGTAATGGAGCCACAAAATAGTCCGACGGACAGAATGCTGGAATTGGACATTTGATGTCAGCGATACATTAAAGCAATCAACACATCTCAGTGAGTGAATGATGAGTGAGTACGGAGTTTAATGTCGCCGAGATCAACATCTCAGATTTATCTGGATCCACAATGATTAACAAATATACACTTGAATGTTAACCAAATAACCACAATCCCTATTTCATCTCTGCCTGATAGCTAGAACAGCTCTTGATATGGAAGGTATACCCACTCCTGTATTTGTATTTCTTCCCACATACACAGGCATGAGTGACATTTTCATGGTCAGCCTTTTTGTGTCTGTCTATACTTCGTGCATCTATAAAACCTCGACTACAGATGTCACAGAAGTGGAGATTCCTGGCTGGAACTTCCGTCCTCCGGCTAAACTGGAAGTCTCCGGAACTCCGGGAGGAATCGGAAACTCGGACAAGGGTCGGAAACACAGGGCCTAGCGAGAAATGGTTGTCTTCCCCTGAAAGAGAAAAAGTGTTCAGATTAACTCCAGCGAACAATAACAATGGGATATGAATAGTTTCTTGAGAAGCAAACCAAACAAACAAAAGAAAACGTGAAGACAATGTGGTTTTGTTGTGTAAAGGTAATGTAAAGGTTTTATTAATATTAGGGCATGACACATACGAGAGAGCATGATATCATGTATTTTTGAATATCAGCATCTCACTTTTCAATATTTCAGTATTTCCAATAAAAAGAAAAGACAAATACCAGCAATAATCATGGTCCCATCATTGAATACCGCCATCAAACCAGCTAGATATTCTCTCATATCTACTTAAAAAGTACCATTCTGCCTGGAAGATTAACTATATTTCAATGCCGACAACATGTTTGAAGTCCACATGAACACCTCAAATGAATGCCAACTCCACACAACACATACAACAATGGAACATAGTGTTTTCATTGTGTCCAAAATTGAACTTCCAGCACAAAACAAAAATTCCTTGACTCATGACAACACATACCAAAAAATAATCATCCATTATTAGATCCTCCTCCGACATTCTGTATATACACAGTGCAGGTCTTAAAATGCTGGGTCAGGTTACTTCTGAATTTGTAGACCTTGCCACAGACACAAGCATGAGTAACATTCTCATGTTGGGCCATGTGGTGTCGCTTCACGCTGTTTAACTCGCAAAACCTCTTTCCACAGACATTGCAAGAGAACCTCTTCATACTGAGAGACCAGCCAGCAGGCGAGATCTGAGGGCCAGGGGGTCCAGCTGACATCACAGCGAGCCTAGGACATACACTAGCACTTGGGTTAGGACCAACACTAGGACGCACTATGTCGAAGTCCGTACAACCGTGGCTGGAAACGTCTCCGGTGACCATCATACCTGCAAGGAAGAAGAAGGACCACTCAGAACAAGGTAAAGTTGTATGCAATGTCAATGAATAGCTAAACATTAGGGCTGGCTAAATATATCGATAATCGCGATTATCGTCGATGGAACTACATGTTAACGATTATCGATATGGAA
>JAUTBQ010152631.1:0-13781 GCA_032361185.1 Lepetodrilus ovalis | reverse complement strand
AGTTGCGCATGTCGAAAATGCCAAGGGACGTAACTCCTACTAACATTGCGTCATAGCCTATCTGTGCAAGCGTGTATTTAGTGATTTACAGCAATTCACCAATCCAAATGACAAAAGTTGAGTTATCTCCCTTACCTCTGGGTCAAGGAAGAGGTGGCAGTGCGAGGTCTGACCGTCCCGGCCGGCGCGACCTATCTCCTGTACGTAGCCCTCGAAGCTCTTCGGCATGTTGTAATGGATGACGGCTCTCACGTCCGACTTGTCCAGCCCCATGCCGAAAGCGACCGTTGCCACGACGATGCGGAGACGCCCGGACATGAAGTTGTTCTGAACGCGTTTCCTCTGGGCGGGCGTCAAGCCAGCGTGGTAGGTCTCCGCCATTTCCACTTTTTTCTTGCTCTTACTTTTGGCTTTACCCTTTGGTGCTTCTGCTGTAGTGGAACATTGATGTACAGAGATGTGTCACATTGATGTGTATATGTGTCACATTGATGTGTTGAGATGTGTCACATTGATGTATCGATATATGTCACATTGATGTATCGAGATGTGTCACATTGATGTGTAGAGATGTATCACATTGATGTGTAGAGATGTGTCACATTGATGTGTAGAGAAACGATGTGTAGAGATGTGTCACATTGATGTGTAGAGAAACGATGTGTAGAGATGTGTCACATTGATGTGCAGAGATGTGTCACATTGATGTGTATATGTGTCACATTGATGTGTAGAGATGTGTCACATTGATGTGTAGAGATGTATCACATTGATGTGTAGAGAAATTATGTGTAGAGATGTGTCACATTGATGTGTAGAGATGTGTCACATTGATGTCAAAGGAGATTCGAGTAAGGAGGTGACAAGGTATTGAGGTAAGGAATGCCATGGACAGAGTAAGTCACATGTAGTTATTGGTTTATGTCATTGTAGGAATCTTTCTGCAATACCACGATTAATAGACAGAAAACTACAGAAATATTATGAATTTTTCAATTAATTGAAGCAGTTCCAGACATGTAAGTATTGCCAAAGTTGAACGAATGCACCCAAAAACATCAGCAGCTCTTTGCTATTTCTAAAAGCATCCTTCTTTTACAACAGCATGAAATAATTCAGAATTAAAATATCAAATTCCTTTATGTTATCAGCTCCAATATAAGGTGCGTTTGATTTGGCCTCGAGTAGCAGCGCTAATATCATGTTTTCAGTATGGCATGTCACAGCCAATAGGTGCTGAATGTACCGATCTAATTAACTAATTCAAGCACTTTGGCAGCAGACAATATTGCAGCGGGTAAGGGTGAACACGTGTGCTCTGTTTCTGTCGTTTGTTTACAACTTGAGAGTTACATCAACTGTGCATGCGTAGTCCTTGACTCGACGTTAGCGACTCCAAATCAAACGCACCCATAGAAACTCCAACACACATGTTGTAGGACATTGACATTTGCTATATGATCTTGATACAGGAGCTTAATACACAGACTTGATACACAACAATAGAACCTTCATATAGCAGGTCCTTGTGCCAAGGTATTGCAACAATATGTCATATTTTAGGGTCGTAAATCAAGGCGCCGTGTCATACACACACGACATGTCTGACTACCGTATACCGGGAAAGTTACCGTATTCTGACAGATTCCAACAGGATTAAGGAAAACTATCTCAAGTTGCTTGTTATAACTAGAGTGTCTCAAATTGCCCGTGTGTAAGCCGGGTGTAAACATCTAGTTATGACATGTACAGTCATGTGAGAATGTACATTGTAAATGTATGAACAATGAAATGCTGATAACTGAGACACTGACTAATAAGACTTGCAAATTGCATTCATCCAGTCCTAACTAGGGACACAAAGGATACAGGGCAATGCCACTCGTGTCACTCACACCTGGTATACCTAATGAAGGGATCAATCTGGTAACGTAAAGATCATAGCAAACCTTTCATTTTCACAATGGCTGCTTGTTTACTGTCAACATATTCTCTTCCTGAATTAGATTATGTCTGACTACAAACAATTATATTTAGTTACACAAGTATTGAACAGTATTGAAACAATGAGAGAGTATTTACGCTGCTTGAACACAAGCTCATCATAGGTGATGGCAAATTTCAAATTCCCCCTAAATATCTCGAAAAATAGAATCCTCAAATACTCTTTGTATTTCCAACCTCAACAAATTCACACCTCAAAAACTTTCCAGTACTGAGTATACAGTAATTTTAACATTTCTATGGGCAAGTGTTCAATTTTACATCACAGTGGGAATCTTTCACCCACATGAGTAGCTTTATCCTTGATGCATGACCTCGACACTCACTGGACCTTGATTTATGACCCTGATTTATGACCTTGACACTGGACCCTGATGTATGACCTTGACACTGGACACTGATTGATGACCTTGACATTGAACGTTGATTCATGCCTTTAAAAATGAAATAGATACAAGTTCCAGATAGATCTGATTAATCTTGAGGTTTCTACTGTGACCTCATTCAGAAGGAGCAGTCTTGGTTACCTGCAGGTTTGGGGCGGTCGTCCTTCAGACATGTCCTCAGTAGACTGGCCACACGAGTGGTCAGCTCACGGCGGGTGCAGTAGATGATGATGGAGTGGCAGTCTTGGAACCGCTCGCCTTGCAGCAGGTGGATGAGAGCCTGAAGCAAACACGCCATCACTCACAACGATGACATTGCAAATATGAAAACCCAAGTTTTGTCAAACATGTCTTGTGGACAGTGTATTGTCATCTGATAGAGGAGAACTTTTGGATAATATGAAAGTACTATTTTCTATTAGTGATTGAGTCAGTGATTCTAGAGTTTAGCGTCACTGCGGGAATATTTCACCCATTTGCGACGATAAAAGGTGTAATTATTTTAAATGGTTTAAAAGTAAAGAATCATTAAAAACTGTATTTAAAAATATTTATCTATTGGATCAATTCACCATGTCCAGCAGGAGACCATATTGAACATTCAAACAGGATTTGAACCTTAACGTTTGTGGTTTTGGTCTGATGCACTTCTGCTATGTTATTTAATCTCTTGCTAATGAAAAAAAAATAGAACATAAAAATACACGAAATCCCACTAGGGTTTCCAAAAGTTGTTTCTTTAATTCAACAGATTTGAACTGTGACACCAATCCCTCAAAATACATCTATCACAGAAAAGAAAATCCTACAAGAATCCTACCTCATCTCTATTGTCGTCCCGCGATACGGACAGGACAAGGTTGCGGGGAATCGGTGGTCCTCGAATTGTTGCCTTCTCAACATCATCAATCCCAAGATGCTTTGCAACATCCAGAGCCGTTGCTTTTGTCGCCGTAGCGGTCAGACCAAGGAAGCATTTGACGCCATATTTCTCTCGTAGAATCTAGTAAGATGAATCAATCCACACAAAAATTATAAAGGATGTTTCTTTGTTGAAATATTTCATTTGGTCATCTATTTTCAAACCTAGTTTCAAATCCATTGTTATTGTTTTAATGTAAAACCAATGTAGTTTCAACATCGTATTGACATTGTATGTCGCAATGTGCCGGCTGGGTATGAACAAATTAGTCACTGGATTACTTTTTAAAAATTAAATGGTAATTTTTCAACCATGTGGAATGAAAATGATACAATTCAAACCCGTTGCTGGATTGTGAGTCCAAAACTCTGGCTAAGGCGAGTAGGAGAATATCATATCGCAATCTGTTACACAAGCATGGATTTCTTAATGGTGTATTCTCAACACTCACTTTGCAAAGTCGCAGGTATGACGGCCGAAAGTTGTGCGACCATTCAGACAGACAGTGAGCCTCATCGATGCACACGAAGGGGATGGGAGGAATCTTGTCCGGGGAGGGGAACGAGCCCAAGCCACCGCCGCGACCGCCGACCACCGCCTCGGGGGACACCAGCAGGAAGTGGACGTTCCCATCATTCACGGCAGCCAGGACCCCGTTACGCTGCGACTGGGTCATGTTGGAATGGAGACATGCCCCTCGGACACCAGGGGGCAGGCCGGTTACCTAGCAACAGAACAGGGTGGCCTATTCTCAAAACGTTCTTATGATCATACGACAATTAAAGGTTCATATAGTAGGGTTATGTATGTTCTTAAGCTAAGAAGATTGTAATAATGTTTTGAGAATAGGCCCGTAGACAGAGCAGATGTCTCCTAGCAACAGAGCAGATGTCTCCTAGAAACAGCAGATGTCTCCTAGCAACAGAGCAGATGTCTCCTAGCAACAGAGCAGATGTCTCCTAGCAAAGAGCAGACGCATGAGGTCATACACTTGTTATATTTTTTATTTTCTGAGAAAAAAATGGAAGAAGTAGTAGATTGATACATTTGAGTTAAGAATCTTTATCAAATCTTGAATTCTATTACACAATCTTAAGATTTTGACATCACAGGCAATGAAGATTATGAATTCATCGACTACTGGAATAAATGATCTTATCTTGTCTGCACATTGAGCTGTTGACGATGTATTCCCTCGGAATGTATCTGCTGTTGGGTGCTATTGTAACAGGACAATGCCCATCCTGGGATTCATACCCACGTTGCTGAATCGTGACTAACGCTCTACCAACTGAGCCAAGCAGGGCTAACCCTGCTAACCCAGACCAGTAGGAAAATCTTAAAATAGCAATGGCAGAGTTTCTGCCTAAGGTTCAAATCTTTCCACTTATTACCTGATCTTCCATCAAGGACACCAAAGGGGAGACAACTATCGTGATACATCGAGACCTCTGGGCGTACAGGTATGCAGGTATTTGATAGCACAGACTTTTGCCGCCACCTGTTGACAGTACGACAAGGGTAGACAACCCTGTCATGATCCGCTTCACGGTAACCTCTTGACCCGGCTTGAACTCTGAGAAACCAAATATCTTTAGACCTTCTCTAATTTCTGGCACATCTGAGGTTTCTGAAAAGAAATAAAATAATTACTTTCGACATCTTTCCTAGAATTCCAGTGGTAAGATCATATATCGAAAAGAATTTGATGTTCTTCTAAATGATACCTCATTCTTTGAATGGAAATACATAAGATTTTGTTTTCTTACACCCCAGTTGAAGAGATCACTGTGTGATATTTATTTGGTAACATACATATGTGTTATCACTTTTTTAAGGCTGCTGATTGGCTGCTCCCGGGCCAATAGCAACAATCTGAGGTCATTGGTCATACACCCGGAATCTTCAAATGCAGCCAATTTTCATGATTAAAAGTAATTTCCAATAGTGTGTAAGAAATATAATATTAAACTCATTTCTGTTAGATACCATTTGTTTTACAACTCATTGTTTTTTCAAACGTATCTAACTCGCTCGTTAAATATGAATTGAAAACAACTAGTAAGATAAATGCTATCTAACATACACTCGGTTAGTATTCTCTCTATCTTGCCATTTCATAAGTATACCTAGTGCAGTACTTGTCTAAGAGAAGGCTTGACGAGGTAGAAATCAGATAAGAGAATAGTATAATAATACACTAGTTATGAAAAGGTTAATGAGGTTTATTGGTTAGCTGAAGAATTGGTATGGGGCGAATTCAAGCCTCTTTTTGAATCTGCATCTTCATTTGGACTAAATTCAGAGCGAATGTTCAATACAGGATATCAAAATCTGTGATAGAAAAACAAATGGTTTAACCCTCTCCCTGCTTGAGTATGCACATACACTGCTGTTTAGGGCATCTCCGGTTGCCTGCAGCAGGGAGAGGGTTAAAGTGTTTTTGTCCTTTTAGATCCAAGGTAAACTGCAAGTCTAGATTACTAAACTCAGAGGGTAAAGAATTGCAGCAGCTCCTTTCATATAAATATAATACCAATCAATACGATTTATTATTTAAACTATTTACTTTAACCCTCTGAGAGTCTAGTTCCATACAGGACATCCCAAGTCTGTCATAGAAAAACAAATGGTTTACAGTGTTTTCTCCCTTTGGATGCCAAGCTAAGCTCAGAGCTAATGTCCAATACAGGACACAACAAATCTGTCATAGGGAAAAAAAATTAAATAATAAAAGCATTTTTTTGAGAATATCCAATTCCATACCTGCGAGATTTCCGTCGTGCAGACTCAACATGGGTTCAACCGGGGATGGAGGCGTGAAGTGTTCTCGCCGCGTTCTGACAATCCCCATCTCCACATCCAGGAGAGGATCTGCTGGACGATGGGGAGGATGAGGAGGATTAGGTGGAGGAGGATGTGGAGGAGGATGTGGAGGAGGATCATCAAAGAATTCTGGAGGATCTTCTCCAGGGAAGTCTTCATCCATCTCCAGGTCCTGGCTGAGGCTGGCTGCCGGAACACGCTCTCGGCCTGCATACAAAAATATATATTTGTAAAGTTCCTGGTTTTTTTTGGTGGTTTAATTCATTAATGGATTTAGTGTTGAGGTTGGCTGCCAGAACAGGCTGTGGGCCAGGATACAAAAAGATGAAACAATTTCACTTTTCTTTTTGTAGTCTATTAGAGTGTATGGATTTAGAGTTGAGGTTGGATGTTTGAACAGTCTGAATACAAACAGAACATAATATTTCTATTTCTATTTTTTTATTTTATTTGTGTGTTGGGGATTTAGAGGTCCTTTGAAGACTATTTAACTTGTGGATTTTCAGTTTAGAACAGGGACCTGTTGCACGATGCTCTTGTAGCGCTACACTAGTTGTAACTGGGCTCTCGCCACAATAGAAAGCGTTGACGTTACAATAGTTGTAGCCTATAAGAGTGTCGTGCAACAAGCCCCAGAATAAAACCTGCTACACCTGGGGTGCATAGTATTGCAGTTAACCTACAAACAATAAAAAAAAAAATAACAATTTCACATTTTTCATGTGGGGGATTTAGAGGTCTTTTGAAGACTATTTGACTCATGGATTGTCTGCATACACCAGGAGAAAACCAGCTACACCTGGGGCACACAGTGTTGCAGTTAACATACAAGCCGCAGATGATAACTGAGCTCACACGTCACATCCGAAAGATAAACACTGTGTGGAGTTTGAGGTTTAATCTATGTGGAGAATTAAAACTCATGAGATCATGGAACTTTGTCAGTAAGATTCAATGTTCAAAGTTTTGTTCACAAAATCCCATATAGAATTTGATTTTGAGAATGAAATCTTACTCAATTTGTTTCATAATCTCCAAGGGCCAGATCTGCTAGTCTCTGGTCATAGCGACTCGAGCCTATTTATTGTGATCTGAATTATTGTACATTCTTAACTTGTTTACCAATAACAAATCTGCTTACGTCTGCCAATCAAAAGAAAGTTCTCTTCAGTATTTTTAATATCAAGTATACCTGCTGTATTTGATGTAGTTTTAATTCCTCTGGCGATCTGGGAAGCTTCTTGGATTGAAGGGAAGTCACTCTCATCAACATCCTCAACTACTCGCTGGTGTCCTCTCTTCTCTGTGAAAAAGTTTTTAAAAAACTCTAATTTTTAAATTGATAAATTGGAAACATTATTTTAAAATATTTAATACTGAGTATGGCAAGATGCTTGAAAAAAACCGTTACAGATTTGAGTAGAATTTCTAGACAATTTCACAATATACGTACTTGGACAGTCCCTCGACCAATGGCCTGTCTCGTTGCAAATGAAGCATTTATCTCCATAGCCTTTGCTGCGAGCCTGCATTTTCTGCTTCCACTGCTGTCTCTTCCACTTACCGCCTGTCATATGGCGGCCATCTTTGCGCATGTACTTCTTAACCTTCATATTTAAGCGTACAAAGTTTGCTGAGGTGTTTTTGGACGCTGTAGGTCTTCTGTATGGGGAAAACCATAAAATAAGATTTATATTTAATCAAAGTAAACCATGTGGATCAACAGGACATATAATGGTATTTGTTGAAATAATTGTTTTATTCAAACCCATTCTGAATTATTTTCAATACATACCTCGCTATAGGCTTTGTTTGAACTTTTGAACTTTGATGATCTCCTTCCATTCCATCTCCGGTATTCTATAAATTAGACATTATTTTCATCCATTAACATGTTCACTGTTCACTACTGCCTACAAGTATACTCATATACTCGTAGCAACTTTACTAAACGTTATAAAGTAATTTGTTAACAGAAGCACTAGGCACGGCAAAACATCATGTTAATTCAGCAGTAATGATAGTATCGTGAGTGGGTTATTGTTTTACATCACGGCAGGTGTTCTTGATAGGAGACAGTTGTCTTGTACTAGTATTTTATTGCTCTTCGAAATTAGCAAATAATATTTTGTGACAATTTTTTAAGTATTTTATTTTAAAAACATCTTCAGCAGCAAACATGTCAAATAAAATCTTCAGGATAAAAGCTGAATCTGAAATTCTATTAATAAAGTACTACATTCATATAAAGTATTATGATTTGAAAAAAATATTTTAATTTCTCAGTTTCCTAGACCTCAGAAATTTGACTACATAAATTGATGCCCAATTAATATTTTCTGGAGGTCTAATGAACTAAAATAATAAGGACAATTATTTAATTCATTTAACTGATCACTACTGATGAAAAGAAGATATTATAATAATGGCTTACAAAAAAAATCATCTTGGGGGCTTACACCATAAATAAAACAATGGAAAGTCAACTTAAAATTAGAGTCTGTAACAATTAAATAGGTTGGTTTTCTAAAAGAAAATATCACATTTTTTATGTGTGTTAATAAATTAAATGTTTTATCGTTTCAAATAATTTTGAAATGATGCAATAATGAGTGAATGATTATGGAGTTTAGTATCGCTGAGGGCAACTTTCACCAATTTGCGACAAATGATGCAATAAAATAGCTATTAACACAGAGGAAATGTTGGCAAGTGATATTTACCTTAAGCCAGTGCGCAATTGATAGATAGTGAATTAAGATCTAAAACAGACTTAGACTGATGGTAGAAGATGAAGAAGGTAATAAAAACACTAAAAACAATAGTTCAAATTGGAGTAACCGACTGGATGTTTAGTCATCACTAAATCTGTGAATGTCTAGCCGATATATCACTGTAGGTATTTTAGAAGGTGAATGTCTAGCCTATATAGGACTGTAGGTATTTAATAAGGACATACATATGCTCACACAGATCTGTGAGATTCCACTGCCATTGAAAAATACTAGATGGACAACTACTAATACTTATGTGGGCATTATGCATTAGCGCAGGACACCTTGAGAGATTATTTAATAGTTGTGGGGGTGAGCGAGTGATTATGGAGTTTAACGTCGCTGCAGAGTTGTGGGGGAAATAGCACTATCACACGATACCATTAGATGGAAGACAATCTAGAACATTATTGCAATTATTGAATTGAATTTATGACTGAATTTGAAGAATCTGAAAATTATTGAAAGGTGAAGGTATAATGGAAATTACGATTGTTATCTCAAAGAATGCTTTTCCTAACGAAAAATTGTCGACTCAGGGATTGCTCTACTGTTGTAATCTCATCTCGTAAAAAAAAAGGACAAGCTGACAAACCGTTGGACAAGCTGTGCCGTTATTAACCTTGGCTCTCTTCCTGCTTGTTGTTTCCGTTTTCTGTTTTCTTTTTCTGGAGACAGATTTTTTTTTCACTGGGCTTTCTTCACTGCTTCCTTCACTTAAGTTCTCCGCACTGTGTCTACTCGGCGACTCTTGTTGGATTGTATTAGACAATTTTCTCTCCTCTTTATCAGAAGAGTTCTGCATCTGTTTGTCGTTCACAGGAGGGAGCACCACATTTTCCTCCCTTACTTGTTTATCTCCAAAAGAATTGTTTCTCAAACCACATTTCTGAGGTTTGTTCAATTTCTTATTTGTAGCACATTTCTTAGGAGATTCAAACACTTGAAATTCTTGTTCAAACATAGAGTCATCCACGACTTCAACACTTCTTACAGGAAGCTGTTTGTCGAAAACATTTCTATTTGACATATTCCCATCGGAGGTGAAATTTTCCTCCTCTTCAGGAAATGGGTTTACCATCTGTTTTGGCAAAAATTTCGAAACCGAAAACTTTTTCCGAGAAGTAAACAAAAGGTTACTGGGAAGATCAACTACTGGTATGTCAGAATCATCATCACATTTTGTGTTTTTGTTCAATAAAATCTTGGCAGGTTTTGACACAAACTTAACACTATTAACAGTATCTGTGAAACTCTTGGTACTTGAACCATCAATTTCATCAACTTTATTGTTAGTGCGAGATTGTTTTAAGTCACGTCCCATGTCTTGAAATGGTTCATGAGGTTCTGAACTCTTAACACTGTGTGTGGTAAGTGCACTGGCTGGAGCTATGGATTCATTCTTCCATGATGGTTTTGCTTGTTTTGCCTTTAACAAAAATAGAAATGCAATATTAATAATATGCGGACATAAATGAAGGTTGTGTTGGTCAGCATTGCTATGTTGGAGACTAAATAATAATAAACTGTTGTTGATGGGAGTAGATGATGCTGTAGTCATGGTAGTTGCTGTTGTGTCACCACCTCACACAACAACAGGAAAACCAGTGACGTCACTTAATAGCCCATCTAAGCTACTACAATTTACTACCCTGGCCCCGAGCTTACAAAACTCTCTTGAGTACGATTTCATGCTCAACTCAGAGTTTTGTTCATAAAACGTCATGTTACATCATAGCCCAAGACGCCACATGACGTTTTATGAACAAAATTGAGTTGAGTTCTGAGTTGAGCATGGAAAAAGTTTTGTAATCTAAGGGCCAGGCCTTCTCATCATGATCATAGAACACATAATTGAAGTATAATGAGTTGTCTTTCCCTAACAGTAACAACTACCACAAGCTACATGGCGACTGATTCCAGAAGTCACAATGAAAGTGAGAAGTTGTGATTAGCAAGTAGGTAGGGCAATACATTGTAGGACAAATCTGATTGGACTACGCGTGCCGACCACAGAACAGTGATCGCATCAAAGGTTTGATAGCAAGGGATGTTAGCAAGGGATGTTAGCGAGGGCTGTTAGCGAGAAGCCGACGTAGATCATTTGAATTGTAATGAATTGTGCTTAATGTCACTTCAGTGATTAATTTTGGCAGCTATTTCTGATAATTAGGATAATTCCTACACATAGTTTTGGGTCTTATCTGTATTATGTTTTGACAATAACCAGGTTTTATTGTACTAGTTCACAATAGTGTCATGGATACCCGACTCACATACAGCATACCAACTCTGAACCGACCCGTCCTTGCTTTACACCTTTAGTATATTATTGAGTCCCAAGCAGGGGAACAACGAGTACAACCTTTTAACACCTTTATGTACAATATGTATAGTGATCAAACCACTGACCTATAACTGGCTCTACAATCTAACCACTATGCCACAGAGTGCACCACTTTATGACTTCATATGAATGGATTTGGGTGGTTTTCTAATGTTACAGGCAACTACCTGTCAGTTGATCTGAATAAAAAAAATTATATATTAAACTTTCTTCTCTTATTCGCTTTTTTTTTTGCACAGATATACAACTGAATAATAAGTGTCCTCCCAAATGCTATTAACTAATTCAATTGTCTGCAGATTTGCTTAAGGCAAATATGTTTTCATTGTAACCAGAATGTCTAGTCTCATATCCTTATATTTAATTAACAACTACATAATCAAATATGTTTGCTCAGTATATTCAATCTAAATCATTTAATAGGCTAATACCTACCGAGTTAATTCACAACCACATCCTGTCTGGCTAATATTCATGCCCCCGCTAGCTACGTTATTGGCAAATAATAATATTTCTATTTGTCATTATACCAGTGCCAGTCATTAATCTGGATATCTTTCTTTAGACTCACTGAAATAACATGTTTCTCCTGCTAGAGATAAGTAGAGGTCACCTGATGTAGCGATGCCGATAAGTTGACTTATTGCGATAGTGTGTGTCGGCAGTTTATCGATAGTAACTTAGCAACCGATAACAAATGCAGATAGTATGATGAAATATCGATAGTTTCGATAATTTTTTAACTCTGCTTTTTTTCTGATATTCCAACTTGTCTATTAGTAAATGTCTCTACATTATTATGCTACGTTTGGTAGTGCTCATATTTATCGTAAATACGAGCTTCCGACTCGTAAATGGCGTTCTAGGCACCTTCCGAGTGGTATTTACTACTCGTCAAGTCGCTAAAATAGTATGACGATAAGTGCGACTTCACGACCTTGATCTTGTAGGGCGTTTGAAAATTGCAGAGGGGAAAGAAATATGGCATGTCATGGAGTATTTTATTCATGTTTAAAGCAAATTAAAGCTAATAATTGAATGCAGTGCTGACGAATACTCTAGAATCAAAAGCCAGTATCTCATCCCAGCCGGGTAACCATGGGGATACAGATTTGTTTTGTTATTTCCCAATTAATTAGCCGAACACGTACAAGTAGTTATTACCACTTGTAACTGGTAATTACGGAATTCCCCAGCACTGCCGAACACAGCATTACCCCAATGAATCAGTGTAGTGCTCACTTATCCTCACTTATCTCACTTTCTCAACTTCCAGGGGAGTATACAACCCAAGCTGCCATATCAGGTGCTAGAAGGTTAACATATTTCTGAAATAATACAGGGTATCCTTTTACAAAGCTCTCTTATCCACTAAGAGACCATAGCGCTCTCTTTGCAGTGCATTAGGTATCGGCAAAGAAAACGCTATGGTATCTTAGTGGATAAGAGAGCTCCGAGAAACGATATCCTGGCCCTCAAAGCTGTTAAGATTTACATCCAAACTCAGCATCCTTTGTCCATGATAACAATACTAACCTTTGCAGAAGATATCTTCATGGAATTGTTGAACAACTTGCTTCCTAACTTGTCAAGAAAACCTGAACTTTTTGCACTTTTCTTAATCCCTGTTTTATTGGCTGGTTCAGTTTCTGCAGTCTTGTTCAAACTGGCCCCCCAAACCTCATCTTCACCTTTGACCTTACCAGCACTAGCTAATACTACATCATTGTTTTCATATCTAGGCGAGCTACTATCAGGAATTTCATTGGTTAGAGCAATGTCATTTTCTATTGGTTGCTTGGTCAGGGTGTCGTTTCTGGGTTGTTGATTGGCTGATGTACTGAGAAGTGACGAATCATGATTGGCTGATGTACTGAGAAGTGACGAATCATGGTTAGGAGTGGTGTCATCTTGGCTGCTTGTTGAATCCTGAAATGACAAAAAATTATTCAGGATTATATCCAAAACACTCATGAAAAAGGTCAAAAGGTCACAATTCAAGTTTGTCAAAATGACATTCTTTCAAGGATAAAAACTATTTTTCCAAATTAAGATAAATATAATATAACCATTCAGCCAATCAATATTTCCTGATTAATTATACACCTAGCCTAGAGTGAGATAGTGATCGACACATGTAATAATAAAACTGTTACAATTCAGCACATGAGGAATTAATAGATATGCTGCCATGGTTACCATTGCTAAGTTAACCCGCTAAACCTGTGTTGCCATGACTACAGGATGTACGTACCCTTTGCACTTGAGGAGTAGTCTGTACCTTCTTCAAGCGGGAATAATTCTTGTACACTTCTGTAAAGATAAATCAAATACATATAGTGTCCCCTCGACATAACGCTGAAGTTGGCGTCCATGACATACCCCCTACGTTATAGTACCCGCCTTATACGATAGTACAGGGAAATAACGAAAATAAAAATGGGATCCACGTCTGACCCACGCCTTATATCCGAATCCGCAGTGCATCGATCCGTGTCAGCTACTTGACCTCACATTTCATA
>JAUTBQ010152620.1:0-13781 GCA_032361185.1 Lepetodrilus ovalis | reverse complement strand
TCAAACGTAAAGAGTCTCAGACTGAAATTCGTTTGGTCATTATCTAGGTCTATCAACCGTGATTGTATGCCTTTAATGTAACATTATGTACAGTCACTATATTTTACTACAAGTGTTTGTACTCAACTATACAGAACTACTTTGTACTATTATTGTATTAAATATATGTACATTACAATGTATGATGTATGCCACTGTGAGTGGTTTAAGCTAATAAACTTGACTTGACTTGACTTGACTTGACTTGACTCGTAACATATATACGTGATACAAACTTCTCAACGTACTGTTTTACTCGTTCGTCGTCTATCCCTATTGACCAGGGTATCCTTTCATGCTCTCTTATCCACTAAGAGACCAAAGCCCTCTCGTAAGTGCACGGTCCCCATGCATCAGAAATCGCTGTCTGATTACTCAATAGCGCATAAGAACAGAACTGATGGGTGTCACTTGATTGTCAGATACATATAAATGATCCGGTCAAGCACGTGACATAAAGAAGATCCTAGATAGACAATGTATACTCAGATAAGCAAACACACAACTCGCTAATGTTAGCAGTATCGGGATAACTGCGTTAGGGAGCATCGTGGATACCCGAACATGGGGAACGGAGTTTTAGTGGCGCTTCTCTTTGTGTGCTCTCTCTATAGTTGTCAGTCGCTACACAATCTAACACAAGTCCATGAAGAGGTAAGATAGATATGCCATATGGCTCTCCTGACTTCCTTTCATTTTACAGTTAATTATTTCATTATTTAAAACAACACTCACAACCACTAAAATCACATGTAGTTTATTATTATTATTATTATTAGTAGTAGTAGTAGTAGTAGTAGTAGTAGTAGTAGTAGTAGTAGTAGTAGTAGTAGTAGTAGTAGAACATGTATTGACATAAACACACACAAATAAATGCAAGCAGGCGCACACACAAAAAGCCCAACAACATTTATGTATTTATTTGCCTTGAAAATAGTACTCATATTTGACCATAAGTGTGTGTATAGATAGCAGTATGTAGAGCTGGGTGCCTTAGAGAGCGTCACTATTTGAGAAATTAATATCGATAGATCCATCATCAATCACTAATCCAGATCACAATAGAATCGACTAATTTGCCCTTATAGTAACACATACATTTGCTATTCAATCCATAAGACACGTTATTGCCAATGAAGTACATACTAGATACCCTATATAGTAGACAGAAGTTAGCTTTAATGCTGGGTGCACACTTAATCATACCAGTTACGCGATCAATATATCATGCTATCTATCTACGGTAAACTCCCGATATCTATTAACTTTTGCGTCATTAATTTTCAGTATAAGGAAACGCATACTTAGAAGTGACATACAGTACTATTTCTGTTCGGATCAGACGCAACCTTCAGACACCGGTCTATATCTTTATTAAGAATCCCCTGGCGTTAAGATATTCTGGATATGATCAACATTTGCATAGCTCTGTCAAACACAACAAGCTGCATTACCCTTTACAACAACAAAGAATTCAATTTCCTGGCCGCGGAAAATTGACGGTATTTGTACGCTCGAATCTCAAGGTGAATATGAAACGTCTAACAGAATAGAACTACGGGATTCTCTCCCGTATACGTTTCATAAAGGTGCAGAGAAGTTTAAATATACACTGTATTAGCTATGGCGTGTCTTGCAGTACACAGAGCGAAGTAAAAGACGCGATCATCTGAGAAAGGCTGCTTCTTTTAGAACGTTCACTCTTCACAGCGTGGGACACGAATATGTGTACATACAATAACAACGGAAACAGTCTAAGCTTTAATTTTGATTTGATGAGGCAGCCCTTGTGCACGTACTGATATTAAGATGATGGAATGACTGCGCATGGCTCCAACGCGGGGTGTATGCAATACTATGCGACTATCAGCTGACTATTGCTGATGCGTATTTAATACGCCCTCAGAGTGCTCACCGTGTAGCTCACTATTGGGTTAACATGCATGGAAGATTAGGTATTCTATGAACGACAATTTATGATACATTCTTAATGTTCAAAGAGGCACGAACAACAATTATGTACAGCATACATTATACAGACTAAGCATAGACATACGGTATTATATTACTAGTAATTGAATTTATGTGTTTTTAGGTGTTGTTATTTTTTCTCGCATGTATGCGTTGCACAATGCATACATACAATACTATCTGAAGAAACATTGATATAATACAAAGAAGAAACAACCGTGAAATAAGCAACGTGCTTGAAGAACGATAAGATAGCAACGTTACAAAAATAACTTTAAGAACAGAAACAATACACAAATAGAGAACAATGCGCATTGAACCAGTCCTATCAGTGCACCACTCTGCGCCGCTGATTCTACTACACCCAGGAGCTCAGCCTTTAGAAGCATCACGGGTCCACAAACACATGGTATAATAATTACGCTGACACCGTCTTTTCCATAGGAACATGGCCTACTGCTCACTTTACATAGCAGATTGTGTCCATGCATTATTTAACCTGCGTTGGGTGGACTTTATGGAGTGACCAATATTGTGAAACGACCTCTATTCATTGAGTATATTTATACGTGGGGAAAGTTACAATGATACGGCTATTGAGATAATAGAGCAGTATGTCGTGAACTCAGACCATAGGATATAGTGTGGCATAATGCTATAACATATTATCCATGCGAACTGATACTACTTGATTTATAAAGGATCTGCTTCCCAAGAGAAATGTGTTTGGAACAAAGAATGTTAAAACACATAAATACATGGGTATTATTGACGTCATAGTAGTGATGCTATCTGCTTCTACACACAGATTCCACAGAATACAGTCAAAGTCCACTGATCGAAACAATATGTCAGAAATACCGTTCATATTAAATAAATAGTTGTAGCAAAACAATAAATAAGACAATAAACTCCATGATTATTAGAATATGCACATTGAGTTGTCGTGTATTTGAATGATAAGCTTGCTCTGCCTTATCTACGTGTAGTGCATGTGACTCATGAATGAACGTGTTTCGGAGAGACTAATATCCTTGATGGCGACGGAGCAATATTGGGGTCTGAAGGAAAATAGCAGCTGTCCACTATATCATTTAACAAAAACATAGCAAAAACTGAAATCAACAATCAGTGCGATTTATTCTGAAATAGTAAAACATTGCTTCCTATGATTCGCGTTTCTGATTATGCTGTTAGTGTTAGGGAGGGTTTGCCCAGAGACAGTTCCCACGTAGACAAGTTTCGTAATACCAGGATGTAGTCTCATTACAGTACTACGTGAAGAACCCCAGATGAGTTTAGCTGTTGAATGACTCTTTAGAGATATCTTTCTAGATTTCCTAAGTGGGTACTTGTTGAGAAGACTTCTCTATGGTCCTGCCACGTCTTAGCTCGATGTTTTGTTATACCACCAGCACACAGCCAACAGATGGTTGAAGAGGTGAGGTAATCTCACTCTAGCTGCCACTGAACTATATGCTTGAAAAGCATCCACACACAAAAAAAAAAACGCTTTGAAAACATTTAACAACAGGATTTTGGAATGTTTTGTGACGGGCATCGAGTTACAACTCTCAGGAACACGATATGATGCTTAGAATAATAGCCTGCAGTGGAATAATGCTGAGAGATAGCTGCGAGATGTAAACTGTCTAACAATACGAATACTTTCACCGATGTATTTTGTCTAACATTTGTTTTCGAAAATACGCAGACGGGATGCAATGAATTTGTCAGTTTGCGTATATTCATTACGTCAATAATTTACATCAACACTCGACACCATTCATGCTAAAATAGTCAGACATTGCTTTCTAACACTAGCGCCATTAATCAATGTAATTAAGTGCATTAACGATACGTTTAAATAAAGAAGAACAGATTAGACCAACTTCATTCAGAACAGTATCGAACATGTTATGGAACGCATATCTAAATACCGAGTACTTCCTAGCACTGATATATGGCAAAGATATGTCGTAGTTATGTCCCAGTCTCAGATATTCGTGTTAGTGCTGCCAAGGACCGGTTGGAACTTCTGTCTGTCCGAGATAATTATCAGCCAGGCATTCCCCGTCAGGTGATGCTGTAGTTCCTGTCTAGGTGGTGACAAGGGAAGGGCTGATACGTGGAGACTCTACGGCAGTATGGTATCATGAACATGTCTTCGTTTTTGCATCCCGAATACACACCCATTGGCATTGCATTTCCCACCCTATTACTGCTTACCACCATCCCAAAATGTTCGTCAAGTTGACATCGTTGTTCGTCGTTAGTAATTTCGATATACATATTTTACATCAATTCTAATTAGCATTGTACACAACAGACATATCCATACAGACTTGTTTTTCAATAGAGGACATTGGCAGCAATCCAGTCCTTTCTATCGATGTCATGACACAGCAAAGTATGTGCTTTTCTGTTCCCGCAAGACGACAGGCATTCAGAACTAGCAAACAATGCATACTTGATGTATTTTCCTGCTCTATTCATACGTATGGAAACTTTCTATTGCTAAATAAGAACACCACTTTTTTTGGGAACACGATATATTACACATGTAACTGTTTTCTAAATACTTTCAAAAATGTATGTAAACGCTCATAACTGTGATATTATATACAATTTTACAATTCATAGGATACACGTAATTAGTATCAAATAACTTTTCAATAAAATATAATTAATAAATTAGGGGGAAAATTACTGTACATACCTGGACAAGTCCATTTTAATTGCGGGCTTCTTTGATCCTCCGATCACCTGCTTTAGAGCGCCCGACTCTTAGGTCCGATTTATGCTAACTCACAATCATAAGTAGAAGAATGCCTATGTATCGGTATCCACGGGGTTGATGTAAATCCAGGTTATAGCTCTAGCCTGTCCACTTGGTAGTCATACCGTGTTATCCTGGGCGGTAATCTCGCCTGTCGCACCTCCTCGATACTCACCCACTACGGGACACCTACACTTCACTGATTTCTCTTTACTACTACTGGATACAGGAACACGGAGCCGCCGCAGTGGAGTATGCCTAGTCCCGTGGTACAGTAATACCCTGTATACTGGCTGTGCTCCTTTCCTCACTGACTGCCTTCCTTTCCTACACTTGCCTACGAAACAATCACCCTCCCCGTCTCCAGACTAGTCAACTCTCCACCGTAACACGTTCCCCTTCCGATCGTTCGTGGGGGAAAAGCGGATAGTTTTCCTTATTTCTAAATTCACACTGCATGTTAGAAAGTCGTTTACATCAAGACATGCTCTGGTGAAAATTAAATCCAGCAAATATTAACAAGGATTAAAAGGATTTAAAAGGGCGCTGGGGGTAACCTGCCGGTATATATTTGCAGATGTTAGCAGCAAGATGTGTATGGTATGGGGAAGAGAAACAGGAAGTTTGATGTCATGTGAGTTAGAGAAATAAGGAGGTGTATTCCTGTCGAGAGACTTTGATGAGGAATGCAATGACAATACTATACGTGTTGTATATGCTGTAGGCGTGCTGGCTTGTGATAGCCACCACGCTACTGTTGATGGTTTAACTATGACTGCAGTTTCAATGTAAGCTACTATTGCTGTAACACAACCAGACAACTCAATGCAATATGTTATACTTCCTTGGACGATTTCTATTGAATTCGGAAGAAATATACCAAGTTGAAATGCAATGCATGATACTGAACAAATATCTGCTTAACAAAAGGAATGCATGTATCGACGGAAGTATGGTTAACCCTTTCGTATTTCGGAGACGAGGCAAGAGTTCGAATAGTTAATGAAGTCAACTGTTGCTAAATGACCACTAAAATATTGGAACGAAGGTACATATTTCACTTATTCTAAAGGACAGCATACTTAGAACTACTGTAAACATATATTATAATTTACATATACATGTACTTAAACATATCTAGAAAATATAACAAACTCGTATAAAGGAAATAAGCATTATAAGGATAAGCACAACGTTTGTAAGGCCTATGTATATTGTCTGTAACAAAACTTACTCGTTTTGGAATATACAGCTTAATAATAAATATACTCAACAAAATTAAGTAAGGGTCAGTAGCTTCTTAAGACATGTAAAGACGCCCCACACGTGTACATAGGCCTACAGCTTCTTTGGGGAAAAGACTGACATTAGATTTCAGAAATTTGGTAGAAACATTCCTGACAACGTATATTCCAGTCCTTAATTTATTTTGATGTGTATATATTTACAATCTGAAATAGCTCATCTTATTATTGCCCTATAGCGTTGGACATTTGAACACGCAGCGAAGTATGTAGTGCATGCGTTGTAAGCAGATGTTATCTGTTCGAGAACGTTGGATTTTACTGTTCTTGATAAATTAGACATGCAAGTACCATTATTTCTTTAACATTCAACTAAATGGCACACCCTCGTATATTAATTGCTCAAGAATCAGGAACTAGATTACTGGTAAGCAAAGAACAACGGTAATTATAGAAGTGCAATGCAAATAATCATTCATAATCTTTAACTCTGCAGTTTACATGAACTTCACTTCTGAACAGCCAACACGGGAGTATGTAAAACACGGAGCGAGGAATTCCGCTTCTTCACGAGGAGGTAATTATATGGAGGTAAGGATCATCAATCTGCATGTTCTGACTGATGGGAGATAGACTCCGGTCACCGCCGTACTCGCAAACCGATTCCTCTGTCGTAGTTATCACGGTTGCCATTAGGCTTTTATAAAAACAACAACTTGAGGAATAAAACTGAAATAAAATAATTATTTCTCGAATTAGAATGCGAAATCTTTGGACATGATTGATTGTTAACTTTTTCCCCGCATGTATGTATATGTAAACTGTATGTTGTGGTTAAATTCAACATGGAACATTTTCTTCCAATTACGTTAATTAGGGGTGTGTCTTCTTTGCCGTTAGGAAGGCTGTTCTGGACGTTGAGAGGTAAAGTGTATCTCAGAACTGCTTGGGTGATATAGAAGTACACTGCACACAGAGTAGGCTACTCCCCCAATAAGTGGATGCTGCAGAATCAATAGAACTGTTCAGGAAGCCCAACTAGAACACTTACAGACATCTAGTTTGCGTTCAGGTTTGATCAAAGAGTTTGTATTATTTCCGCTCTCTTTTATTATTTCCCTTAATGAAACGTCGCGCACACTTCTGGAAGCGAGTAATGATCGGTTAGCAGTGGAATTGAAATGCTGCCAGAGATAATTCTGGGAAAACCTCGATAAATATACCAGTCCTGACTATAATTTCGTGTTATTCCTGATTCATCAATTCAATAGAGGTAATTAGATGTGAAATTCACGTAGAATACTCAGATAAATGCATGGCATACTTATAGTAATTGCTATGTTCAATGTTTTCATTTAATATTAAGACGTATGCTATTTTCGCTCACGTTATTGGTGGTTAAAATTAGCATAGAAAATACACCGTTGTGACGGAAGATATCCATAATATATTCCGATTCCCTTTACTGAGCGCATTGCCCAATTCCAGTTTGTCCAATTCATATTGAATTATGAAAATCTCACTCCAACAATGAAGTTGTTCGTAAGGTACATGCACATGTGTACAAATATGAGCAATTCTGAATCCAACGCTGAATGACCTTGACATGTTCACTACACCAGAATGAAAGTATACCGCCTGACTTGTGTTGTAGACGGTTGTAGCATGACAGGACGTTTACGCTAATGCTATGGCGAGTTTCTAGATGTATGCACTCTCAATACTATAGTCGTAGCTGTGTATGTAATACTATGTATACAATGAAAAATATAACCATAACTAGATCGTCCGTATCAATGCTTTATAACATAAAAAACAAATGTAAAAAGTAATATCGTGACAAATCTAAACAATTCCCACGAAACGTCTTTGACAAGGACTAAATTATAGCCAGTTTAAGTATACAAAATAAAAAAGACAGTAAGGTGCACGCACATGCATGGTTAAGTTTATGGACAACATTTTACAATCGACAAATAAATTACATGGTATAATGTACGTTAACTGCTACCGTGTGTGTGTGCTATGATATCAGAATTGAATACCGGGTAGTTTATTTTATTAATATAGCACTTTTTTATGATAATATATTATCTTGGTAAATGTCATACATGTTACTAGACCTACAGGTTGTGTCAGACTTTGTTCTCACCTAAATAGTCTTGTTGTAGATATCCGCTATGAACAGTTAAGCAAGCATAGACGTATCTAATAACAGCCTATGTCAGCCGACTCCTTTCAAATCAATACAAAATCAGAAGTGTTGATATACAAGTGATGTTTTTTTTTACACTAACACTATATGTTTAGTCTACACCTCTACTGTGTGGTATTTCTATAGCTAAAATATGTTCACAACATTCATGTAGAGTTCACTTTAGTGCACTATAGTAATGGTAAAGGACGCGCGACTATCATATCCATGTTATTCCGCTTGTCACACTGGCATACACATATACGTGACAAAACAAAGTCAGCGTGTCCCACGGCAGTAGCCTAGTTCAACTGTAACGTAAACAAGTTAAAACTATAAATACATAATCAAGCTTCACCAGCAAGTGTGGACGTCAACATACTTATGATACCTCACAAGAGCATCATCCCATAACCAGCACGTAAGTGGTTAGCCAATATGGTGAATAAATAGGGAAAATATTTACGCGTTCGCACATGGATGAGCACACACGAGTAATTTTACACTTAACGCCGGGGTAGATCCACGCAATGTACAGATCCCTCGTGTGGTCATTACCATTCACTGACTAAGACCGGGGGTTTATAGAGGGTCAAATGATCTTGTCCCCTGATGCCCAGCTTGTCTGGATTACGTCTGACACTATACACTATGCATCCATCCTGGTGACCGAGTGATCAACAGCGTCACCGGGGCGAGAGTCTGACAGTGCCACTATGTCAGATATAGAATGACAGTGTCAATGGGGTGATATGTATACTGACACTGGCAGGGAGTCATCAGAGCACCTTGTTCTCAAGAATCCCTCTTATCCACCAAGACAAGATACCATAATGCTATCTTATTCATCAGCGAGATAGATCTATGCAAGGGTGCTCTCGTAGTTGATACGAGAGCTTCGAGAAATGACACTCAAATCTAGCCTGCTTTTCACGAATAGGTCATTCCGATAGTCATGGCGTAAATCGAAGTCTATGTTTTCATACTAGAAAGACCACCGTGTATGCTATGATTTACGCTTGGGCTACAGTACGACACCTTCGTATAGCGTAGGTATATTTTCACGAAGCTCTCCAAGTGCTCATAGCCTTACTGTATAGCCTAATCAGCGAGATAGATGCATACGAGAGCGCTGTGGACTGTGGATTCCAAGAGCTTCATTAAAAGGTGCCCAGGATATCCTTTCACGAAGCTACCTTATCCACTAAGAGACGATAGTGTGCTCTCTTTGCCGATAGCTAATGAACTGCAAAGAGAGCGCTATGGTCTTTTAGTGGATAAGAGAGTGGATATCCTGATGCATAATACCACCTAGGACGATCGTACAGTGGCGTACTACCCATACTGTGTAGGACCAATGTAACATGACCATAATGTCCGAGGTGACAATTGTATTCCGACAAGGATGTGTCTGGTCACACTTAACTGTGTACGTCTTGACGCCCCGCTCATCATCAAGTCAGATACACGGGGGACATTTATGTGTATCCTCCAGTCTCTTAATGGTCTGGTATCAGAACTTCGTCTATTCTCTGATTGTCCATCAGATAAGTCATCGCCTGTTAAGTAAGCAGTGACCATATACGGTAATATCACAGGATCATACACTATAGTATCTCATTTCAAGTGAATGTTGTTTTGATCTATAATTATGATTAACATTCTAACAACTGTTCCGACAGAACAAGGCCAAGTCCATCAGACTAAGCGGAATCATAAGTATCCATACTTATCCACGACTAAAGATCACTACTCCAGGACTCATTGACCAGCAGGCCCTCTACAAGCCTAGTCATTTATTTTCTATTTAACAAGGTACAAGGAGGGGCATTGCCTCTACCAGTTTGGTTCATTATCTCTTCGTCTTAGTCCATGTATACCGTACCATTCCGGTCCATTTCAACTCGTCCTTGCAAATTTCGCTTCATGGTAATCGATTAATACTTCGTCCTTCTCCAGCTCAGTATATTGCAGTAGGAATATGTAAATAAGTGTGTCCAGTGTATCAGAGGCCATCATGCTGGGAATGTTATGACCCAGGCAGAGTAATTGAGATATATACGTTCTACTGCAAATTGCCGCCACATATCCACGGGAAAATGTCGGAAACTTTGAATTTGGCTGATGTATACTGATTCCTCCCCACTTGACCGAAAGCGGGTCACTCGTCCAACTGCAAATGTGAGACGTGTTTTGGGTTCCGAATAGTAAATCGTTTATGCCGACTACATACGGGTGATCACAACTATTTCTGGCATTCATAATTAGTCTTTGAAACATATTCGCTACGATCGTCAACATTTAATGGAACATTAGTAATTACTCAAAACTGTGAAATTAGAATATAGTTTGTCTAAGCAACAGTTTACTTATGTTTTCAGTATATAGTATGAGCGTATGTGGATATACATGTAGGCCTGTGTGTGCCTTGAGGTTGGTATGGCAATGTGTGTGGTGGGGTGGGGGTGGGGGAGGGGGTAAGGGTAGGGGGAGGTGAGCGTTAGGGGCCTAAATTGTGTGCTATATTTGGGAGAACATGGTTTAGCAAAATATGTTGACGGTATATTCGCATTTAAATTGTGAGTGTTAAGTGTAAAAATCCACACTATTTTAATCACAAATAAAACACATCTACGTGATAACAAACATCACACGGGGAATGTGCAAATTGCTTTCTCAAATAGTACATATTGATTGTTAACTAGATAGGAATATTTCCTTCTCCGGTTTACAACATCACTTGCATCTAGCAAATTTATTTTTAATGTGTTTTCCATTTAAACTTCGGTCGCCTCTAAAGTAATAACTACCGATATCTTTGAGCCGTGTTTTATTCGTTGAAAGTTTCATATAATTTGTTTAAAATGCGACCTTCATGAATGCCAGACATAGTGCATAGATGTTTGGCCAATAAAACTGGTAACATAGTACAGATTTGTCTGACAGATCAAACAGATAGCTGTACTCTCTTTAGCGAGTTGCTCAACTGTAACTAGCCAGACTATAAAATACCATCTACTAGTACTTCATAGGCTAGCTAAGATTGTCTAACCCAATTATTGCTATATCTATTTTAGATCCTGATTCGTATCATAACCTACAGTTATGTTTAATGTATTCTTCAATACAAGTATGGAAAAATCATACGAAAGACACTTATATAACTATTTGACTTCCTATATAGCTACCACACGCCGGTAGTAACGTCAGGTCTAGGATAGTTGTAGCTATAATTGACATTAAGTCAAATGTTAGGAAGCCTCTACAAGTATAATATGTCCATTTCATGAAGCACCTTTGTCGCTATACAATCCATGAGGATGTGGGTATCTAGAACTATTGCATCAATACAAGTGTTTCATACAGCCAGACTTACATTTGTAGCAGGTCACCAAAATTTGACTTATAATTAAGTGTAGCTACAAATGTTCTGTACGACAGGGTATCCTTTCACGAAGCTCTCTTATCCACTAAGATACTTTGGCGCTTTCTTACCAGTGCATTAGCTATCGGCAAAGAGAGCGCAATGGGTCTCTTAGGATAAGAGAGCTTCATGAATGGATACCCAGGACCATAGCCTCGAGATAACGAAACTTGTTTAGTACGCTTTCATGCTCGAACTCAAATCTTATATGTGGATTTGTGAACAAAACCTTGAGTTGAGCATGAATTAGTACTCAATAGCGTTTCGTAATCTCGGGGTCTGATCAAATATATGCTGGTGGGTCGCCTTGCTTAATATCTAATTTTTAATTGTATTTTAAAGAAATATCTGCTTATTTACAAGCATGCACAATCGGACAGTTCATTATTCAGCGTTCGCGAGTCGCACCCAGTGTACAACTATACACACACAGTTGCTCATGATATCTATTACTGTCAGGTAAATACGCGAAGGACACGCATTCTTTACACTGAACATGGATTCAGATGCCATAAGCAATAAGGTACACTCACTGCTCGGCATATTAGGTAAACACATGCATTCACAGTGCTAGTGTGTGTGCATATACCCTAGTCGTGTGTCGAGGCAAAGCAACGCTGCTGTTTACATTAAGAGCAAGTGTAATAGATAGATCCGAATTTGGCTTGACGGTGCACAATGATGCGAAGCTACAGCTTACAACACATATACATAGGGTACAGTTGAAGGAGGCATGCAGAAAGCATAGAATGCCATAATGAACTAGGCACATGCTATATCAAAGATGGAATGTAATAAGAAACTGAACACTTGTCATGCCTACTTAACATTGCTAAAACAGATAGGTGTCCTGTTTCAGGATCCAAATAAAATCCTAACATGATCTTGGCAGGACACTTTTACCCCGAGTGTTCTGGTTTATTTTTTTTAGCATCCACGTTAGGCGTCCTTCCCCGGACACCTAACAGAACACCCCAATCTTCTTTTTTTTATTTCTTTGGGGTTTTTTTGCTGTGAAAAGGAACACATTATGTCTACAGCAAAATCAAGACATGGATACATGTAGGACAGAGTCAAATATTATCACCAGGACAAAGTACACATACATTATTTCATCATGTATTACCTTCGTTTATTGAGTTCGTGTGGGTATTAAAAAAATAGGCCTACGCTTTACAATATACCCTGGCTTCACCCATGCATA
Organism: Lepetodrilus ovalis; assembly: GCA_032361185.1. Classification (NCBI taxonomy): domain Eukaryota; kingdom Metazoa; phylum Mollusca; class Gastropoda; order Lepetellida; family Lepetodrilidae; genus Lepetodrilus; species Lepetodrilus ovalis. The sequence continues at coordinate 926 of JAUTBQ010152620.1, read as the reverse complement.
TTTCACCGCGTGTTTGTAACCTAACAGGTAGTTTAGCTATGAATGATCTATTATGTAATGGACACTATATCTACATCTTATGCTACGAGTATATGCACATCAATTTCACGGATGAAACGCATCACAATTTTGATACATGTTGCGACAAGTAATATCATATGAACAACCTTTGTTAGCGTTGTCTCCCTTGACTTATCCGGGCCAGTCTGTTTCACGCTATTATAGCTCGTCGATAAACACGCGCTTATTCGTACCGAACGCCATGGACCCAAACCACATTGATGCTTGTTTATGTGATAATATCGGCATTGACTTGTTGGTTAGTAGTGGCATGTAACCCTACAGTACAGTACAGTCGGTACCCAGTGCTACTGGCGTCGTAACACGCTACACGTCTAGCTTAAACACTGGCATATGATATGAAGCATCACCAGACCAGGTATACACACATAGTACACACACGTGCCAGCTTATGTCAGGCGTACAGTACATACAACTGATATAGCAGTGCGTTCACCTGATACAGAGCATACGGTACGTGCACATGACGACAGTAGCTGCAGTGCGTAGTGTCATCTCAAGCATCCTTAAGTTAATACACACACATGCTGGTAATTATTTATTCGGCAATCTAAGGTGGCAGTCAGATCAAGGTCATTAATATACCATACGGCAATATGAAAATGAAATTGGCGATGTGCTGTATACAAATGCATGGGTTCTTGGTTTGTAACCACACAGTGCATCATGCTGATATCTGCCTTACCTAGCAGTCAATTAAGCACTCACCCAGACTCAGCACACTACAAAAACTAATAATTATGTTACCACAATTTAGAATTTCTACTAAAATGTCTAGAAGAACCCAATATAGAGATAGGATTATGCGTTAATGCGGGTACAAGTAATGAATAGTGTGAATTACT
>JAUTBQ010152609.1:0-13781 GCA_032361185.1 Lepetodrilus ovalis | reverse complement strand
TGGCCATTTCTTCCAATCCTAAAGGTATCCTAAGGGCGAGTAGAAATTCATAACATTTGTTATTTGTATCACTATTCGGGCAAGTACGTTCAAAAGTTATTTTCCATCTCTGTTGTATAAACAAAAGGACCAAGTCGTAGCATAATACGAGTTAGTGCAGTGGGGGATCATCGGACATGCACAGCCAAACATCCTGAGTTTGAACCTCAATGGGGACCCAGCATCAATGTTTGCAGAAGTTTTTTAACGGAATTGTTAATACCGTAGATTGCGTTGTATCTACTTCTGTCCTGGGCTCATCAGAAGGTGCTAGCAGGTTTACTACATCATTCAGTGCTCTACAGGTGTTGCCAGTTTCCTCCTGTTGTTGTAAACTTAAACTGATAAGCCATGATAGAAGTGAAATAGCAATAGAAACTTACCTATGAAAATTACTAGCCAGAATAGTAAATACAAATCTGTCCACCGCTGTATGGTAGGAAAAATTCCATTCCAACCCAACGACATAGGCCTTTTCCGGTCAGACAAATTGATGGTGAGTGATTGATTATGGATTTTAACGTTGTTGCGGGAACCTTTCACCCACTTGCGATGTTAAAACCTGAATATGTTCGTATTTCTTTCTGCTTAATTATATAATGCAATGGGACAGAACTCAAACATAAATTGACAATTCCTTCACAGATCAGTTGATGCATCAAAGACAAGACAATAAATGCTTCTTAATTTAAACTGAATTTTGTGATGATTATTGGATGTTGGGGAATAAGTGCATCAGTAAATAACTTATTCTCAGATATAAAATTGTTTGTCCATTATTTAGGTCAACCATATGTGATAGAATGCATTTAACCCTCTTCCTGCTGCAGGCAACAGGAGATGCCCCAAACAACAGTGTCTGTGCCTATTCCAGCGGGGAGAAGGTTTTAAAATAATGTTAGCATTGGGAGAAATGTTAATTTATATCCCTGCTAAACCAAGTTTTCCGAACGTTAATTTATATCCCTGCTATACCAAGTTTTCTGAACACAAAACCTCCCCATTTAAAAAATACATAGATAAACCTTCAGTAGCCATGGTAACCTGCATACCATAGTTGGTGCAGATAAACCAAGGGCAGATAACCAAGAAATAAATACAGACATTGGAACAGCAATCTTCTCTGCATAATGCTGAAGGGGAGATGAAGATAGCAGGAGACAAGGCAACACTGATGGCTTTACCACCCACCTCTCCAGACCCGTCCACAGCTGGGTGGGGTGGACCTACTTGTCGGAAGTTCAAAGAGAGCATCTAGATAAGATCTAGGTAAGTATACCATGGTAAGAGCCCCGGCCACTCCCACTGCTAGCTTACTCAACACCATGCAACTCTCCTGGGAAAAATAGTGAAGATAAATTCAGGGATGGAAACTTACCTTTAAAATTTACTAGTGGTACAAATAACTCAGTGGTCACTTGAAAATATGCAATGTTCAAGGTATCTGTGTGACCCCCTGAAAATTGCAAAATTTACCACTATTAACATCGTGCCTATATGCTAAATGAACCCCTGATTAGTTGCCTGTATTTCGAACACTGCAAATGTTTACAAATAGCCTTTGACGTGTTCAAAATGTTTAACTGTCAATGGTGGTAATATCTGCAATTTTTAGGGAGTCACAGATACCTTTAACATTGCAGATTTTCAAATGGACCCCAGGATTTTGATTACTGGGATACCTCTAGCATGTGGGGATAAATGGCCTGGGCTAGTGTGTTAGTGTTAATAACTATCCCCGCAATGCAACAGATCCCAGACCCTACTGTACATATTCTGGATGCTTATCAGAATTTTATTTATTCGTAATGTTTCCATTTGATTCTGTCACTGGCAACACAAATTGAAAGTTTTCCAATAACATCATTAATATGAAAATTCACAATAATATGCTCCTCAGCAAAGAATTAACAAATGGAATATTACAGTTGCAGCTAAATGGAATGTCAGCAGATGTATGTAAGAAGGTGGAACATCTGTAATAATACCAATTATCTAAATATTTAATATGTTTGGAAGAAATGATAATACACAATGGATTTGGAGATTTAGGAAGAACGTAAAAAAAATCACTGCACTTTTGTACATTGTTATATACTTGTAGCTATCAGGCTAGATTATTTATAGTCCCACAGGATGAAAGAAAATAATTTAAATATATTGATAATCAATGATTGCTATCATATTTAGTGGGTATGTATACAGGAGCCACTGATATGATTTCTCCTCCGAGTGTTTTTCTACAAACCTAGACTTGCTTTTAACTAGGGTGATATTTTGAATAGGAATGTTTGTGTAAAAACAAGGTGTAACAAACTACTACAACTCGTATATGCATGCCTTAAACTATGGACTCATTGTAATATTATTATTATTACATGTATTATGATTAATAGCAATATCAATTTGGGTATGTATTTACCAACATGTCATTAATGAATTAATATGCCTGCCATACATAATAAATACAATTGCAATAATCTAACTTACTCGGTCTGTCTCGGTGAATGCAGTTCTATTACCATATAATTTCTATTTAATATATTATGAACCATTGTTCAACCGAGAGGATATTTGTTACCCGATTAACACAACAAACATAATAGTGAATTGTACATATTATATTGCAATAGATTGTTTACATTAAAACTATTTGATAGGGGTCACTATAATCGAGATAAAAGCAATATTCTGTTGTATGAGTAATCCACAGAGGAAGATCAGGTTAAAGGTATGTTTTATAACCTGTAATAAAGCAATAAATGTATATTGGAGCATATCATAATTCAATAGCAGTAACAACTTGGTACTTTCAGTATATCAAAATATTTTACTGTTCATTAGCAAACCATATAAATTATTATTACTACTAGTTAAGACAAATATTGAATAAATGTACTGGAACATAGACTAGTCTATAATATCTGTTGAACAAGTACTCAATAAATGAAAACTACAGTACGTTAAAATACCTCCTAAATTTATAACTATGACTAACTTATACTACGTAGTAATAGCAATAAATTGAGTATAAAATATATAAAAACATGCAATACTTACATTGGTTCAAGATAAATTTATTTTTAATTATGCATATCTTGCAATAACAAATGCACAACTTGAAAGTTGCATTAACCAGGGGACCAAGAAAGCAAAAAGAGCTCCATTATCTCCTAAAAATAGATGTAGACTCTAGTTTTAATGAGGCAGACCAGATTTTTATGTTGGACTGAAATCTAGATCTAGCCCCTGCGCCCAAAAGCTTCAGTGTTGAGTGTCAAAACCTCAGGATCTACATGCAAGCAATGTGCACCTGCCCTAAAGTTTATAGCATCGATTCAAGATCGCACCGAAATATACAGTTCATGCAAACTATGACAGCTGTATCTAGATACATATCTAAGGTTAACAAATCATTTGAAAGTTTCCGTAATTAACTAAACGAGGTCTAAAATCAAGGGATCTGAAATAGAGAAAAAAGGATTGCCCAGTAAAAACATTAGCGATAAGCAAACAGTGAACCACGCATTGTATACAAAAAGTAAAGTCAACAATGTAACTAAAACTTACAAATAGTTCCAACAATGTTGTACCTTACTTGTACGTTGTTGTGAGTTATATCCCAGTCCAGTGCAGAATGGACACAGACCTACATCGTGTATTTAGGCGACAAAACAGTTCTGGAGGTGTGTTTTTTTACCCCCGATCGGATGCCGACTCTGCAAAGCCTTTTACCCAGTTGAAGCGAAGCTAGCGCCCCGACTCGGTATGTAAAGGAATGCACAGAGGGTATGACCTATTTCCGCGAACAAAGAGCAAAGGCAACTTTAACTTTACCTACCGAACATCTACTGAAAGGAATATTGGTAATCCCCGTTCGAAAACCTCTCGGTGTAGTGCACTGTTCTTCGTGGTGAACTCTTACATGCCTGTTTCGTTCAAAGATGGCGGTGAATGGCGATCTGTGACGTAAGACCCGAGCGAAATCGACATCGGGGACTCCCCGGAAGTCAACTAGGAAAAAGCCCGCGAAACTCCTCGCGCACAAAGAAGGGGCTCCGTAATTAGATCCCAGGTATAGCCAATGGAAGCCGGTGACTAGGTATTGTGAATGTAAACAAATTTAGCTGTCGGAGCGGAACGAAATTACTCGTGACAGTCCACTGAAAGCATATCATGCAAAGTATTCCATTCCGAAGAGTAGCGCCTACGAGTTGTTTGGTCTCGGCAGTATCCTACACACAGAACTGTATAGCGATAAAGAGTAGCATTTCACATTATGTTTGTAACTTTTAATAGATCTAAGCAAACACATAAATATAAAAGTGTTTTTTTTTTTTAAAAACAAACCACAAAATACATGGTGTGGCATAATGATAATAAAGATGGTGAGCACAAATTAGTTCATGAATACAGATTATGATACATCTAAATAAGCATGAATACAGATTATGATACATCTAAATAAGCTAAGTTTTCGTAGTATTATACAGTACCATTTAAAACCATAATCTATAATCTTTTAATCTTTCATCATGTTCGAACGATTCTCATTTTAATCTACTCGACTGGTATCCCAAATACAATTTAACACCCCCACCCCAACACCCCTCCGATATATTGCACGTGTCAATATCTATAGAATGTTACGATTTTACCATTAAAAGATAAATAAAATGCATAGTTTACCTTGGAGACCTCATGACAGCTAACATTTTAAATACTCCTTCACACTTCTTTGTGTAGTTTGACAACCAGATACTTCATTATATTTACACCAAATATACCCAGGACGGTTATAACACGCATATCACCATCTTCATATCCACCCGTATAGCAGCCATATCACACTGATAGTATAACCGCCGGTTGGATTCAAATCGAGATACATATCACCAGCTAGGCATTTCATTGGCCACATCTGCCTTATTCTCACGCGCCCGATCCCCCAAACACGCGCTCGGACTCCCACTAATTATTGATCCCGGCGATAATTATATAAAATAAACTACGGGAGAGATGAAGCTGAGAATACAATGACCACGCGACTGTTACGAGCTGCGCTATGGCTAATTTAAATTTTGCTCAGCGATGCTTTGTTAAAATATTCTCCTTTGATGTTTGATTTATGGCTTGGTTGATAGAATCACGAACAACTTGAGCGCGTGCTCTGCGCGAGCCGATATGCCCATCATGCACCTGTTCGATATAGAAGCGGGTTCATCGGAATTTTCCCCATTGTTCATATTTTACTATCACCGCGTCTGTCCTTGAGCGCAAAGCACACTCCCCGTATAGACGCCGCGAAATTACTTTTTTTTATACCGCTTTTGGCGCAGCCATGGCAATTACAATAAAACGTCTGAATTTATACAACCGGCACTTTATAGCCTTTTCACTAAATGTTTCTATACTCCGGGAAAATTCAATTTTATACAGCTATGAGCGATATTTATTGAAGTATACAAAGTCAAAGTGAATTAACCTTCAGATTTGCGTGTTTTCGAAATATTGAATAGGCCTACAACTATAAGGATTTTCTATACTATAAACAGAATTGAGTTATTTTGACTTGCACATAAAAACATCATGGCAATCCAATATATGTTTATGTAAACGCGGCGGTAACGGATCGTCGGTCGTCGAAAGCATAGGTCCATGCCGAGTTTGTCCGCAGACATACTTTTAAAATTAATTGCTGTAGATAATCATTAATGGCTATTAATGCTCACGGCATAATTAAATAGATCTACTGAAATGCCATGCGCTACAGGTAGTGTATGTTCTGTTGTAAAATCAACGCATATTACACCCTTTATAGTGCACACAAGCAAAACACACACACACACACACACACACACACACATACACACACACACGCACGCGCACACACACACACACACACAAATACACACACAAATCTACGAGATTAAAAACAAAACTCCTGCTCGCTGCTTACCGTTATAACAATGTATCAGGTTGTCAGCAATTATGGAGGCCTCTATTATGATCTATCCAAGTTGTTAGTCCTTTTATTCTTGATCCAACAATACACTTCTAAACTGTTAAATTCTACAGGTAGTCAAGCACGCGGTCTGCACGAGACAATCTACTAGGTCGTATTTGATTTGGTCACTCGAGTGTCGAGTCGAGTCGATTTCACGCATGCGCACGGTACGAAATAAAAATTGTAATCAAACATCCGAGAACGCAACACTAGGGTTGTCAACATGGCCGACAATGTTTGTCTCGTGTTGTTGATGGAAGAGTTTTTGGATGAGGACGATGAAGAAGATGACATTTTATTTAGAGATGCACTTGGAAACATGAGGCCCACCCAGCAGAGATGTGTCCCCAAAGTCTATGGTTTTACCGATATAATAGTAGACAATTACTTGGATGTCGATTTCAAGTATGTGGCATAACATAACAATAACATCATTTTTCGTTAGTGATTGAAGAATAACGTGTTGCTGTAACAATGTGATAGAGAATGGATCAGCTGATCAATGTAATTTATATGTACGTCAAAAGTTAGTAATCTGCTACGGGTGGCTTTCTCAGTGAAATTTCTTTAACATAACAGACATAATCATTAATATACATACATGTACATTTCTGATCAGAATTAATTAACAACAAGTACACGCTAAATATGCAGCGAATATAATCCTTGATATATACATAATTCAAAAACAATACATGAACCACAAATAATATATAATATTTCAACATTTTAAATTGTCATAATAATGTTGTATAGTATATACACAGATACATACTATACTAAATAATATATAATACATATTTAATTTGAACATTTTAAATTGTCGTAATAATGTTGTATATGCATATTACATACAATACTAAATTTCACTGAGAAAGCCACCCGTATCATATTACTAACTTATGACGTACATGTAAATTACATCAGCTGATCCATTCTCTATCACATTGTTACAGCAACACATTATTCTTCAATCACAATACGAAAAATCGATAGAACTCGGATCATTACCAATGGGATAATGACTATAATGACTACATTTTCTGCATAATGATAACCCAGTAACCCACTGAAACATTGAAAAGCATATCCCATCTCGAATGTATCCAGATTAGAAATATTATTAATATAACTAGGCGTTAGAATGGGAAATTTAGTATAGTATGTACAGTGTATATGTATATACAACGTTATTATGACAATTTAAAAAGTTCAAATTAAATATGTATTACTAGTATATATTATTTGTGGTTCATGTAATATTTTTGAATTATGTATATATCAAGGATTATATTCGTTGCATATTTAGCATGTACTTGTTGTTAATTAATTCTGATCAGAAATGTATGTATAAAGAAAGTATTCACACTTGGAAAAATTATAAAATATTTTCTATTGTAAATTTAAATGGAGTTACTAATTGTCTTGAATGTTTTAATAAACCAGTGTGAATCCCCAAAGTGAGTTGGTTCTGTGTACATCCCTGTGCTGACACTAGCACTGTTAATGACACATCCCGAAGGACGAAACCTTTTGGGGATACATACAAAGACACTAGTTATTATAAAATAGTAATCAAAACGAGTTCATTTCAGACACGACTTCAGAATAAATCGGAACACATACGAAATTCTTTTGGCCGAACTGATTCCTCTGCTAACGTACACACCGCGTCCAAATGGCAGACCACCTATACAGCCACACAAGCAGCTGCTGATATACCTCTGGTACATTTCCAATCCAGACTCGATGCGTGAAATCAGTCGTCTGTTTGGTGTAGGATCCTTTTCCGTACATCGTGTTGTCAGAAGGGTGTCGAGAGCCATGGTGAATATGTTTGGTCAGAAGGTACTATCATGGCCTAAGTTCGAAGAGCAGGAAACTACGGCTCTTCGGATCGAAGATGCCAGTGGCATTCCTAATGTCATTGGTTTTATTGATGGTACTCACATCCGGTTGTCCCACAAACCCAACGGAGACAGCGACTACATAAACAGAAAGGGATATCCTTCACTTCAGCTGCAGGTAAAATGCTTTAAAATGTATGTAATTTGAAAGACAAATAACATCTCACCTATAGCATCATCGAACCACAAGTAAGGCCACAAATCACACACACGCGCACATGCATACACACACACACACACACACACACACACACACACACACACACACATTAATTTGTACATAGCACATATATTAAAAAATATGAGGTAAATTTTGATAGGTGGTATTATACTATAAAATGGTATAAACACACAAACGCTATATTAGTGAAACATTCTTGAAAGCGTCTCCCAAAAATAGATTTTCTTTTTTTAAGGCATACTATCACGGATTAAGTTGTCATTTTGGACCAAATTTGAGCTAAATATACAAACTACATGCACTTAGCATACATACAATCGCTTTTGTACTCTCAAATATATTTTCACCACTGTAGGATAAGTATAAATCCATTGCAATTAACATACTCAGAGAAAACCCAAATCATGTACTATAAACCGGATGTCATACGCTCTAACATACTAAGGGGGGTAACTGTAATAAGTTCAGACAGTAGAAAACAACCATTTCAAGATGTTCCAAAGACAATATCATTTCTGCTACGTAGCAGAAATTATTGTAAATATGACATTTTTGATGACCAATGGGTTATGTGCAAAATGTAGCTGGCTACCCACTATACTTGGTCAGACATATCAGGTACAGATGCATTTAATCATGAAATATGTAAACAAGACCGTGATTGTATGCCTTTAAAAACTTAAATGGCTGGTATGGGAAAATATGTGAAACAATTAGTTATAAAATATGACATATTCCATTTATCGTAAAGATGTTTATGCGTTACTATAAATTTTGTCTACTGATTTTTACATTGCAGTTGATTGTGAACGACAGACTACTCATCCTGGATGCCTATGTTGGATGGCCAGGATGTGTACACGACGCAAGAGTGTATAGGAACTCGCCCATCTACAAGACACTAGCCCAAAATGCCAATTCAATATTGGGGCCTGACAAATTCATGATTGGTATGTACATACAACACGTGTAATTGTAACAGATTTTTTTATTTCCTTTTGTAATTAGAGATTAAATTCCTGCTACTATTAGTAATGCTGTAATCCATATGACTATGTTCATATCATCTGTAAATAATAGTATAAATATTTTGTGCTATAAGTATTGTATTAGCGATATAGCCAAGAACAATTGTATAACATAAAAATCATATTTGTTAGATAGCATTTATCTTGCAACTCATTTCCAAAATTATCGAACTCACTTTCACTCAATGTAATTGATAATAAAATATTGATTTTGAAACAACTTGGAAGATAAATGGTATCTAATTGACAAGTATTTAGTATTCTCTATATATTTTCAGGTGATGCTGCATACCCTCTATCACATTTCCTGATCACTCCGTTCAGGCAAACTGGCCATCTTTCCAACGCACAGAAGGAATACAACAAGAAGATATCCTCGATTCGACAGTGTGTAGAACGGAGCATAGGTCACCTGAAGATGAGGTTCCGACGACTGAGGGAACTGAACTGCATGACTATTGAAGAGTCATGTCACATCATAATGTCAGCGTGCATTCTGCACAACTTGTGCATTCTGACAGGAGATGAGTTTTTCGGGTACTGCGAACAGGCACAAGCTGATGTAAACAACTATCCTGCAGTCTACCGTGATGCAATCGATGGAGCCAGGAAACGAAACAGAATTGTCGAACTTTTGCAGCATATCAGAAATTAACAATCAAGTGTATGTTTTCACTCTACTGTTACATGCTTTGTGCATATATGACTGTTGGTAAACTACATTACTATCCTACCAACTTTGTGATGAAAAAGTGCATAAATTGAAACAATCAACTAACCAAAAAATATTTCTTTTGTTTTCTATGAAAGCTGAACAAGTTGTGGTTTGATTCTATTGCAACGTGCAATCTTTTCCGACATTGTAACAGACAAGTGAATGTAAATAAAACATCAGATGAAGTTCAAAATTTTTTGAACATAAAATAGGTATATATTGTAAATATAATAAAAAAACAATGTAAAGTTTTGAAATAAATGTACATCCATTGTGGTTTGAGGGACCATATATGTGCTATCCAAACAACAGAATAATTAATCGACATGTTAATCGTGTGATAGATATTATTACTCATTTTGAGTAACGATACGAAAACAACAGATCATTTCATCTAATTCTCTTATTAATATTCCATCATTGACTAAAGAAATATAGTGAGATATATCAATCTCTTCTAATGGATGCTCTCCAGCAATTCTATTTTAGAAAATAGTATTGCTAGATGCTAAAACCAGGCAAAATATGTAAATCAATTTCTATTTCTTCTCCATAACAGATAACAGTCTGTTCATCATGTCCATTTTTTCATCATGCATTTTCTGCCTGGCTGTAGCCTCTTCTGTTCTTCTTTCTTCATACTCATTTAGCCAACTGGGAGCATCTTGTGTAAGAGTCCTCTTTCTTTTATGTTGTTTTCTACTTGGAGTGGATGGTGGAGATGTAGTACGACTAGTAGGGGTGGATGGTGGAGGTCTAGTTGGGGTGGAAACCTCTTCAGTTTGACTAGTATGTGACGACAAAGTGAAAGTTGGCCGGCTGGCTGCCTTCATTCCAAACATCTCATTAAATTCAGAGTAAAATGGACAATCTTTTTTGTCGTTGCCTGATGTGTTGTTATGGTCCAAGGTAGACCTCCATTCTCTTTTCAGAGATTTAAACTTATTTTCGCACTGCGATAGAGATACAGAGTGACCAGCATTTTCCATTTCTTTTACAATTGCCATCCACAAAGTTTTATGTGCTTTATTTGCTTCAAATTTGGATGACATGTCTCTTCTTAGAGAAAAAAGTAGCTTTGTTTCGGCATTAGTCCACATTTTTGGCACAGTTTCCTTAATGGACTGGCTTGAGGTAGATGGCAGTGGCTGTAACATTAAAGGCATACAATCACGGTCTTGTTTACATATTTCATGGTCAAACACATTTTCACCTGAAAGTAGGCATATTTGATGTATCTGACCAAGTATAGTGTGTAGCCAGCTACATTTTGCACATAACCCACTGGTCATCAAAAAAATTATATTTACAATAATTTCTGCTACGTAGCAGAAATTATCTTGTCATTTGAACATCTTCACGGCATAAAATCTTGTTTACATATTTCATGATTAAACGCATTTTTACCTAAAAGTAGGCATATTTGATGTATCTGACCAAGTATAGTGGGTAGCCAGTTACATTTTGCACATAACCCACTGGTCATCACAAATTTCATATATACAATCATTTCTGCTACGTAGCAGAAATTATCTTGTCCTTGGACTATAGTAACCTGTGAGATTGATGCCTCTGGTGAATTTGATGACTGTGACTGCAAGGCGGTGGTGGGCTGCAGGGCGGTGGGCTGCAGGGCGGTGGTGGCGGTGGTGGGCTGCAGGGCGGTGGTGGGCTGCAGGGCGGATGGATGGATCAAAATGTCCCTTTCCCTGCGAATTTGTTCCATTAATTCAGTGTCTGCAAAGAGTAACATAAAGTTATAAACAACAGTGTTATTTTGGCATGTTTTGTAATTGCACACTAACTAATTCCAAATAGATTGATTTGCCATCAAAATCATGCCCCTGCACTCCCATTTGGAATATATTGTGCTGTAATAATACGGAATGAGATAGATACTCATACTGAGATTATCCTGAAGTATAGACAGATACATAAATAAAAATAAAAAATACAGTTCCATTTCTAATTTTTTTTTTATCACTACTAATAATTCACCTTATAAATACATATATCAATTCGGGGTAGACGGTTAATTTTCAAATTTACGTGCAAATTTACTAAATTATTCGTCCATATGTCGCTATTCAGTTTGTCTGACAAACCCCCTCTACATAAAAGTCACATCTGCACAAGCTATGGTCATAGAATAGAATAGATAATGTATACATTTTATTATAATAATTTTCCAAGAAAATGACATTTGAGTATAAAGTTAATCGATATTGTATGTGAGGTATTATTCTATATTCCACAATTTCTATTTATAAGAAAATTATTTGCACATACTTCCAAGTTCAAGGCTTCGAATGGACGGGGTGTCCAAAACCACGGTTACCTCCTCTCCATCCGGATACCGGATGCAAACATTCTGCCAGTAACTAAAGTAAAAAATATTATATTATATAATTCTACAATTAAATACACTATATGTCTATAGTATAGTATTGCGATATCAATTTGACATATCACGATACTAGTATAATGATAGTAGTCTATCTGAGTATACACATTTCATCTCTACATAAGCATATATTGGGTAACCAGCTTCATTTCCCCATATTGCAATGGATTTCAATAATATCGGACTTTATATATCATTATCTGTAGTTTGGAACATCCCGCATTGTTATGTCGTACGTTAAATCGATTAGAATATCTCTCTTAGTCTATATAGATCTAGAAAATTGAGATATTTTATAAACATATATATCAGGGTATATAAACAGTAGCATATATGGTCAGCAGGGAAGGCTATAGAGGAATCTCGAGCTAGCCCTAATTCTTCTAGGCTGTTTTGTTTTGTTTTGTTTTGTTTTTGTTGGGAGATACCTCTAATACTTAGTAATAGGTCTAATTAACTACTATAGTATGTAGGGAAATGTAGCACGTCTTTGTATAACGATGTTATAGTTAAAAGTTAGCTAATTTGAGTGAATAGAACACGGCACAAACAGAAAGTCAAAACATTGCACAGTTGTTGCAGACGACAAATTTAGCAGACGACATATTTGCAGACGAAAACGTCCAATTTTGCCGTTATGCTTATCTAATTAAAGACAATAAAGTTGAAAAAAACGAATATTTAAATTAAATAGTATTCAAACATATATGCAATTACTCCTCCAGTTGATGACACATCGACATTTACTAAATAAAGTAATACATGCATCGGCAGAACACCACTTGCCTTTCGCCTGCCGCCATGTTTGTGACGTCATTGTTCTTGGCCAACCCGGGCAAATCTGGGAGTGCGTTCGCGTGTTGAGTGTGGGACCCGAGTGTTCCGTTCGCGACGTTTGATTTGAATTTCCCGCACTCGGGTCCCAACACGTGTCCAAATCAAATACGACCTACGTGTCTGAAAATATTTGGGATATTTGCTGCTGACCACTATTGTAGTGACATGACTTCCTGTTATGTGAATGACAACAGTTGGCATTTTCCCATGTGTCTACATTTAGACTACGTCCGGCAGCCAAGGCACTAGACCCGGAATTGAGGTCTACCTAAGGTGTTGTTGATGATTATTACCAAGGAGGGTCCCCTTAACAATAACCCACTTGATGCCACCTTGAAAATGTTGAGCGTTTGTTTTAATTGCAATTTTAAATGTTCATAATTATCATGGACCTCGACATTCCATGGACCTCGATTATCCAGCCAGTATTAAATATATAGCAGTTATATATTATAAAAGCAATAATGTATAACAGTTTGTTATTAACAGACTAAAAGTATGTTTACTGATGTATATTAGTGATTGATTTATTAATAATATCATGAACAATGCATAACGTTGCTTAGCTGGCATGCATTTCCGTTTTTAATTCTAAAAACACTACCATATTCCAAATCACCAGATTACCTGCAATTATCCATGACCATTCAAAGTCCAAGAATA
>JAUTBQ010152608.1:0-30947 GCA_032361185.1 Lepetodrilus ovalis | reverse complement strand
AAGTGAACTTTTTAGAAAATTTATTTGTAATTGAAAATTTAGCTGATTTAGCAATATTAAAGTTTGGTCTTTTTAGTGCGTTAGTTGTTGCCTTGCCATTTGTTAGTCTTTTACTAGGCTCAATCTTATTTTCCTTATTTAATCTTAATGATGAGAATAAATTATATGCTAAGTTTTTATCCAGTCTTGTTATAAATAAAATGTGGTTTAGAATATTATTCGGAGTACTTCCATTTTTTGCTGTGGTTTTCTTTTTTACTCAACTGTATGCTGCTGAAATTTCAAGTGTTTCAGGAAGTTTATTAGTTTCATTTATTCTATTTATGGGTGGATTATGTTTTAGTGTTCTGTACAAATCAAAATTAAAATCAAATGGCACAGGTAGTTTGTTTGGCTGGTTAGGTTTTTTACTTACATTTCTTTCTGCTTTTATATTGGTTGCTTATACTCAACAGATGGGAAATTCTTTTATAGGTGATTCCGATTCTTTTTTAGATATTTTATTTTCAGCAAATTCAATTTTATATTTCATCTTATTTCTATCACTTACATTTTCAATAACTTCTGCGGTTGTATTAGGCAAAGTAAACCGAAATATATCATTTGATGGTTATTCAAATTATTGGAGAGAATACGTTCTAAAAACCGGAATGCTTTTTAGTTTTGTACAACCTTTAATACTTGTTCTTATTGTTGTTTCAACTCCTAATTCATCGTTATCATTTTCATTTTTTGGAATGGCTACATTAGCATTATTACTAATGCTAATTACAAGTATTCAGTTTTACAATGAATATAGAAATGAAAACTCAACTAGTACATCAATTGTTTTGATGTTCCTACTTTTATTCTCCGTACTAATTTATAGTGGACAAATTGGTACCGAAAATAGTCTCAGAAAAGATTCAATTAAGCAAGGTAAAGACGTAGAAATATTTTCTTAATTATTCTTTCCTACAAGTTTCTGATAAATTGTCTTTATAGGTTTTAGATTTATTCTACAAATAGTTGACTAGACATAGTATTTGTAGAATAACATTCATCAATTTGAAAATATAATATTGAAACCTTAGGAGAATTAAGTATGCAGTAATATTTATTTTAAAAACTAGTTTTCACCACAATCTCATTATATATCATTTTATTATTTGTTCCTTAATAGTTCTAATCAAATAAACTTGTAATATAATAACTCGCTTCTAAGTGAAGTGAGCTAAATATTAAATAGTAATCTCGACACATAAAATTCCTATTATAACAAGCTTGACACAAACATCTAAATGTTTTAATAAAACTTTTTTGCTTGCACTTTTTTTGTTTTCTAAGTATTTTTAAAACGATGCAAAAAGAAAACAAACGAAAGCAAAAGATACTTCAAGCGAAACAAAAAGTAATAAGTAATTATAATACTAAATAATTAGAATGCCAATGAATGACAATAACAATAGTATATTTCAAGAAGAAAGAAGAGAGCAAATACTAAACATCCTTGAAAAAGAAAAACGAGTAATGATAAATGATTTATGTAAGATATTTAATACAACAAAAGTAACCATAAGAAAAGATCTTGCAATGCTAGAGAAAGAGGGGTTACTTAAAAGGACCCATGGTGGTGCAATAAAAAATAAATCACTTTATAGGGGATTGGCATTAACTGAAAAGGAAAAGCTTCATTTAGATGAAAAGCTAAGAATAGCAAAAGAAGCTGCTAAATTAATTTTAGAAGGAGATACAATTATTCTTGATTCCGGTTCTACAACGCATCAATTAGCAAAACAAATTAAAAATAAAAAGAATATTACTGTTATTACTAATGCAATTAATATTGCATCAGAATTATCTCAAAGTGAGATAGAGGTTATTCTAACTGGTGGTACTTTAGAAAAAGAATCTTCAACATTAATCGGTCCATTGGCAGATGAAGTTCTAAACAGAATATCAGCTGGTAAACTATTTCAGGGAGTTGACGGAATTGATTTTGAAGTGGGACTAACAACTCCGGATATATATGAAGCTAAGACAAGTAAAGTTATGATGGAAAGAGCCGGTGAAACTATTTTACTTGTTGATTCAACAAAGTTTTGGAGAAGAAGTTTAGGGGTTATCTGTAGAGTTAAGGATATTGATGAAATTATTACTACTAAAGAATTATCAAAAAGTGAATTGAGGCAATTTGCTAAATGTAAGGTTGATGTAAAAATTGTATGAAAAATTATGGAGTTAAAATGACTACTAAAATATTACTGTTATTTTTTATCATCAAAGTGGGTGCTAATATTTCAATATTGGGACAGCAATTGTATCCCGGTATTTCTAAAGATATAATAATTCTGGAGGGAAATAAATGTGGATGGGATAGCAATTCTGTACATACGTTTTCAGTTGTTGAAGTTAATAAAGATGGATATAAATACTGGGCTTATTATGCTCTCGATCATTATAATGAAAAAGATTCACATATTAGAAAAGGTGGGTTGGCAAGAAGTAATGATTTAAAAAATTGGGTTAAGTATAAACATAATCCTATTATAAATAATAACTGTCGTTGGCCAACAGTTGTTTACCACAATAAAGTATTCTATATGTTTTATGCTGAATATAATGATGATGTTGATAGTAGAATAGTAATGTTTACAAGTGATAATGGTATTGATTTTGAAAATAAAACAATAGTTGTACATTATAATAAAGGAGAACAAAACCAAAATCCATTTATTTATTATAATGAAAGAGACTCTAATTTTTATTTGTTTTATTACAATGGAACTGAAAGGGCTTGTGAAAATAAGAAATGGAATATTCTTGTTAAGAAATCCAAAAATATATTAGACTTAAAAGATAAATCTCCATATGAAGTAATCTCTTCGGATAAAACAATTGCTGCTCCTTCAATTGCATATTATAATAATAGATACTATTTACTTGTAGAAGAATTTGAGAATTATAAAACACAAAATAAATGGGTTACTAATGCTTTTCGATCTGATAAAATAGATAGAGGATATAAGAGAGTAAGTAATAATCCAATATTATCTAATAATGATGCATGTGCTTTCCAATATTCTTTTAACAACAAACTATTTGTTTTCTATTCACATTCTATTGACCTTAACGAAAGTATATGGGATTTAAGAATGATTGAGGTGAGATAATGAATAATTTTTTAACTGAAATATTTGAACAACCAAAAGCATTGCATGACACTTTAAATTATTATACTGTTGGTAGTGGTAAAGATAAATTAGAAATTGTAAAAAAAATATTTGATAAAAAACAGTTTGAGCAAATTGTTTTTACAGGAATGGGAAGCTCATATTTTACTTCATTTGCAGCAGTAAACCTTTTTAATCGTCTTGGTATAAAATCTTTTGTACTGAATTCAAGTGAACTATTACATTATAACATTTCTGCTTTAACTCCAAAAACATTATTGGTATGTACTTCCCAATCAGGAGAAAGTTTTGAAATAATAAAAATACTGGAGAATCTTAAACCCAACATATTTTGTATTGGTATTACTAATGAAATTGATAGTACGCTGGCAAAAAGATCTGATATTACTCTACTTAGCAAAGCAGGAAAAGAAGAAATGACCTCAACTAAAACTTATATTTCTACTCTCCTTGCTTCATATATTATGGGATGGTCTTTGTTAAATAAATGGAATGATGATAAAATTAAAGAAATTGAAAATTTAATAAATAGTATAAGGATTATACTCTCAAATTATAATGGGTGGATAGATGAGATACTTGAATTTTTGAGTGAATTAAAGTTTTTGCAGATTATTGCTAGAGGTCCCAGTTATTCTACAGCTATGCAAAGTGCTTTAATGTTTAAGGAAGCCACAAGAACTCCTTCGGCGGGAATTTTTGGCGGAGAGTTTAGGCATGGTCCAATGGAGATGGTGCAAGAAGGATTCAAATCCATATTATTTGCAGCTGACGGCAAGACAATAACTCAAAGTTTACAGATGGCAGAAGATATTGCTTCATTTGGCGGTAAGGTTTTGTTACTTACCAATATTGAATATAATCTCTTAAATAAAAATATTAAGGTTTTACCTATTCAAGAAAAGAATGAATTTTTATTTCCAATCCTAAGTGTAGTTCCTATCCAATTGCTTGTAGATTCTTTTGGTAAATCTAATGGTTTTGAAGCCGGAAGTTTTTCACGTGGGGCAAAAGTAACAATAAAAGAGTAAGTGTAAATGACTAATTCTAAAAAACATACTTATCTAATTTTTGTAACAATATTATTATATATTTCATTTGGATTGTTAACATCAGTTATTGGTGTTATAATAGATAAGTTTCAAGTAGAATATGATGTTTCACTTTCAATTGCAGCATTACTTCCTTTTGCTTTCTTTCTTGCATACGGAATTACTTCAGTTCCATTTGGAATTGCAATGGATAGATTTGGTGCTAAATCCGTTTTACTTCTAGGAACATTATTAATGACAGTTGGCTCGTTTCTTCTCTATTTAAGCAATAATTACATGGTTGTTATTTTTATGATATTTTTGGTTGGAGTTGGTGTTACCGCTATTCAAATTGCGGGAAATCCTTTTATACGAGAATTAGATTCCCCCTCAAAATATACAGCCAATTTAACAATTATTATCGGAATAGGATCTTTAGGTTATGCTTTTAGTCCTATTTTACTCCCTCTGGTTCAAGTGAATGGATACTCTTGGAATACAATTTACCTTTTGTTTGGAATTATTAATACAATTATATTAATTTTATTGGTATTTGCAAAATTCCCAAAAATAACTCTTAGAGAAGAAGAGAAAATAAAACTATCTAAGATTATTACTCTTATCAAAAATCCAATTGTTATAGCTTACGGATTTGGAATATTTTTATATGTTGGTGGTGAAGTTGGTGTTTCATCCTATATTGTAACGTATATGAAGCAAGTACATAGTGTGATTAATTCAGACTCTTTTTGGAGTGAAGGGACATTTCTTAATTCAGCATTTCCATCGAAAACAGCTTTAATTGTTGGATTGTTTTGGTTGTTTCAAGCATTGGGAAGACTAATAATTTCACCATTAATGAAATCTGTTGGCGAAAGAAAAATATTTATTGTTCATAGTCTAGGTACAGTAATTGCTCTAATTTTTGTGATTTTAGGTAATGCAAATGTATCATTAATAGCTTTTGTATTTGTAGGCTATTTTACTTGTGCATCTTTTACTGCAATATTTAGTGCTGCCATAAATAGTTTTGAAGAAAACCATGGAACCATTTCCGGAGTATTAGGAACTGCAATAGTTGGAGGTGCATTTATTGGATGGTTGGTTGGCTCAACCGGTGAAATTCTGGATATGAAATGGGCGATGTTTATTAATATAATTTCTTTTGGATATGTTTTTTATTTGTCTATTTGGGGCAAAGGGAAATTGGATATTAACTAAAATATTAGGTGGGTAATGAGTAAGAAAATAATAATTGGTGTTGATATTGGTGGTACTAAAATAATGACAGGGGCAATCTCAATAGATGGAAAAGTTATTGCTAATCCTATAAAAATTTCTACAGATGCAATAGATGCCTCGGAATTAATTTTTAAAAGAATTATTACTTCAATTGAGAAGATATTAAAAAGTATTAATCAAGATATTAACAATATAAAAGGGATTGGACTTGGGGTTACCGGACCTTTAGATATAGAGCAAGGTATTATTCTTGAATGTCCTCAATTACCAACAATGAATTTTTTCCCTTTACGTGAAAGGATAGAACAATATTTTCATATACCTACTTTTATGAACAATGATGCCAATTGTTTGATATACGGGGAAACAATTTTTGGTGCCGGTAAGGGAAACAAAAATATTGTTGGATTTACACTTGGAACAGGAATAGGCTGTGCAATTGTTCTTAATAACAGGTTGGTAAATGGTTCTACCGGAACAGCCGGAGAAGTATGGATATCACCGTACAAAGATGGGATAATTGAAGACTTTGTTTCTGGAGATGGAGTTGCAAAAATTTATACTAAAATTTCTGGTGATAAAAAGTCCGCTTTAGAAATCTATAATTTGGCAAAAGAAGGTAATGGGAATGCTTTACAAACATGGAAGGAGTTTGGAGAGCATTTAGCTATTGCAGTAGCATGGTCAATTAATCTTATTGATCCGCAAGTTGTAATTCTTGGAGGTTCAATAGCTAATGCATATGATTTTTTTGCTATACACATGGAAAAAAAACTTAGGAAGCAAATTTGTCATGTTCCTTCAGATAAGACTAAGATTGTTATGGCAAAACTTGGAGATTTATCTGGATTTATTGGAGCAGCATGCTTGGTTTTGGAAAATAGATAAAATTGAATGATTGGAGTTAAATAAATGAAAAAAAGAAAGATAGTATTTGTCTTTTTAATAATTACCATCATGTCTTCTTGTGTTAACAATGAAGAAATTCTTGATACTACCGAATATTTTGTTTTACAAGATTGGTTAATGAAATCATCTACACAAATTACTGCGGAAGGAAAAACAATATCTTCAACTGTAGTTAAAGAAAAAAACTGGCTAGATGTTCAAGTACCAACTACAGTATTAAGTGCATTGGTTAATGCTAAAATATATCCGGACCCTCATTTGGATTTGAATAATTTTCTAATCCCGGATGCTTCCGATGAATTAAATAAACGCTTGGATTTAGGAAAGTACAGTCACTTAAAAGACCTTCCTAATCCTTTTAAAGATCCATATTGGTTTAGAACAGAATTTGATATCCCAAGTTCAAAAATTGGAAAAAGAACATGGCTTAATTTTGACGGAATAAATTATCGCGCAGAAGTTTGGTTGAATGGTAAACTTGTGGCAGATTCAAACCACATGGTTGGAATGTTTCAAAGGTTTAAATTTGACATTTCTGAATATGTGAAATTTGATAGTAGTAATATCCTTGCGGTAAAAATATATCAAGTCGATCATCCCGGAACAGCTACACCTGGAAAACAATTGGAAGTTTTTGGTCCTCAACGTGGGTGGGGTGTTGATATATTTAAGGATGCAACACTTAAGTTTTCTGCCGGATGGGATTGTGCTCCTGTTGTAAGAGATAGAAATATGGGGATATATCAAGATGTATTTTTAACTTTTACTAAAGCTGTTGATATTATTGATCCTTATATTGTTACAACACTTCCGCTACCGGATACAACAAAAGCAAATATAACTATTACTGCTGAATTGAATAATTCGAGTAACACAATTCAAAAAGGTATTCTAAAAGGAAGTATAGATTTTATGAAAGAAATTGATTTTTACACGTATAGAAAAGAAATGTCCGGAAGTATGGAAACAATATTTTTTGAAAAAGAAATTGAAATTCAAGGAAATAAAACAATTGAAGTGAGTTTTACTCCAAAAGAATATTCACAGTTGATAATTCAAAATCCGTATCTGTGGTGGCCTAACGGTTATGGCGAACAAAATTTGTATAACCTTAAGCTAACATTTGAAGTAGATAGCAAAGTATCGGATATAGAGAATACAACCTTTGGAATTAGAGAAATTACAAATAAGCTTAAAGAATTAGATGGAGAATTTGGAAGAACATTTTATGTAAACGGTAAAAGAATATTTGCTAGAGGTGGTTGGCTTCAACCGGATATGATGTTAGATATGAACAAAAAAAGAATGTATAATGAAGCAAGACTTTTAGCTAATGCAAATGTGAATATGATTGCTTGTGAAGATATGCCTGCACCCCCAAAACATGTAATGGAAACTTATGATAAATATGGTTTGTTAATGTGGGAAACATTCTTCCAATGTTGGACGAGCTACCCGGGAACAGAATCATTCGGTAATCCTATAAATGCTAATTTAGCAGTTAAAGGAGCAGAAGATATTGTTAAACGATACAGAAATCACCCAAGCTTAGTTCTTTGGGCAATTGCTTGCGAAACAATTGTACGTGAAGAAATTTATTCTCCGGTTCGTAAATTTGTAAAAAAAATGGATTCAACAAGAGAGTTTTTAGCAACCTCCAGTTACGATTGGGATGTAGATAAGTTTACACCATATATGAAGCAAGATTTACCAACAGGAATGACAGATGATGGAACGCCGGATTATACTTGGTATCCGCATCCTTATTATTACAACAAAGTAATAAAAGTAAAAAAACAAATGTTTCGAAATGAAATGGGCGTTCCTTCAGTTCCAACTTTTAGTAGTATGAAAAAATTTATTTTTGATTTGGGAAAAGGAAAGAAGAATAATATTTATCCATTAGATAAAAACTGGGCACACCATGGTGCTTGGGATGATAAGGGATATGTATATAGAGCTTATGATGTTGCTTTACGAAAAAGATATGGGAAACCCAAAACTGCCAAAGAGTATATTGAAAATGCACAATATGTAAATGCGGGTAGTTATCGTGCAATGTATGAGGCTGCTAATCATAAAATGTGGGACGTAACGCAAGGCGTTATGCTCTGGAAGTTAAACTCAACTTGGCCAACTGTTGTATGGCAACTTTATGATTGGTTTCTAAATCCGACATCGGCTTATTATTTTGCAAAAAAAGCATTGGAACCAATACATATTCAATTGAATGAACATGATTTAACGGTTTCTATTATTAATACAATACACAAAAAACAAAATGGTTTGATTGCATCGGTTAAAGTTTTAGATTTTAATTTAAATGTAAAATGGAAAACAGAAAAGAAAATAACTATTAAAGAGGATAGATATATTGAATTATTGCAACTTCCTAAAATTGATGACTTAACTTCGGTTTATTTTGTTAAGCTACAATTGAAAAATAGTAGTGGACAAATTGTTTCGGATAATTTCTATTGGCTCTCTAGTAAGGAGAAAACAAATATAAATGATTTTTCAAAATATGATATTGTTGGAGAGGATAGTTTGTTTTGGTATTCTAAAAACGATGCTGTTGATTTTACAAATTTAGCAAAACTTAAAAAAGTTAAACTTGATATAAAAAGTATTGTTGAAGAAAAAGACAATGAAATTCAAATAAAAGTAAAAGTGAAAAATCCTTCAAATCAACTTGCATTTTTTAATAGAATAATGATTACTAAAGGAATTGATGGTGAAGAAGTTCTTCCAACTATTTGGGATGATAATTTTTTTACACTTTTGCCCGACGAAGAAAAAGATATAACTGCTATTTTAACTAAAGCAGATTTAGAAGGAAAAGAACCAATAGTTGTTATTGATAATAATTGAAACTATTTACTAAATGAATATTAAAGATATTAAATATACATTGTTCGTTTTTTATTCAATAATTTATTTTACTACCGGATGTACAGGAATTTCATCAGTAGTAAAAATTCAAAAGAATAAAGTATTCAAGTTAGAAATTCCTCCCGATGGTAAGATTTATCATTCTGCTTATCCTGATTTTGGAGGAGAGGAAGATATAGTTTCTTTTAGTAGATTAAAAAATTTTGAAGAACTAGCTGAAAAAAAAATAGTTTGGGCTTATTTTTCAAATAATTGGACAATTGAGAAGGGTGGAATAAAATTTCCTAAGAATGAAGTTGAGATAATAAATAAATACGGAAGAATTCCTTTCATTCGGATGATGCCACGTTCAGAATTTAAAGAAGGGGGTCCTGATATTAACTATACCATGGCAAAAATTATATCTGGTAGATTTGATAAAGAATTAAAGAAATGGGCTGTTGAAGCCAAATCAACAAATATCCCTTTATTAGTTGAATTTGGAACTGAAGTAAATGGTAATTGGTTTCCTTGGAATGCAGAGTTTAACGGGAAAGATTCCACAACCGGTTATGGAGATCCTACTCTATATGAGGGGATGGAAAGATTTAGAGATGCTTATAGGCACATAATTGATATATGTAATAATACGGGTGTTAATAATATTACATGGTTTTTCCACATAGATGTTAACCCAATTCCTAAAGCAAATTGGAATAGACGAAAGGGATATTACCCGGGAGATGATTATATAGATTGGATTGGAATTAGTGTTTATGGAGCTCAAGAATCAAATACCGGATGGTGGCAGTTTGCGGATATTTTAAGAAGTCAGTGGAATGATATTATGTCCATCTCAGAGAAAGAAAAACCAATTGCTATTCTAGAATGGGGAACCATTGATAATAAAAAAGATGGTAACAAAGCAGAATGGATAACGAATGCGATTAACTCAATTATAAAAGATGGAGAGTTTTATCCAACAATAAAAGCCATAAGCTATTGGCACGAAAATTTTGATGATACAAATTTGAGAATTGATTCATCTCCTGAAACTCTTAAAGCATATAAAAAAGCTGTTAGTAATAATAAAATATTTAGAACAAAACCTTTGATAAAGAATTGTGAATAATTGAAAATGGAAAAGAAAAAGATAAATAGACTATTATTTTTATCTGCTATTATATTAATGATAGTTTTAATAAATAGCTGTGCTGAAAATCCACCCACTTATATTCCCAAGAAACCGGAAGATGAAAAACAAAAAATAATAAAACTTGTAGAACCACCATTAGGGAAAATATACCATGCAGCTTTTCCTTTATTTGGTGATGAAGAAGATAAGGTTACCAAAACAGCAATGTCAGAGTTTGAAAAACTTTCGGATAAGAATATTGTTTGGGCATATTTTTCAAATAATTGGTTTAATGGTATTTTATTTCCAAAGGGAGATGTTGAGACAATTCATGAATATGGTCGTGTTCCTTTTATAAGAATTATGTCACGCTCAAATTGGAATACTGGTGCAGTTGATCCAAAATATTCAATGCAAAAAATAATTGATGGTGAGTTTGATGTAGAGTTGATTAAATGGGCTAAAGATGCAAAGGAGACCAAGATCCCTTTACTTGTAGAGTTTGGTACAGAGATGAATGGAAATTGGTTTACTTGGAATGCAGAATTTAATGGAAAAGATTCTACTTCAGAATATGGAGATCCAACTCTTTATGATGGGATGGAAAGATTTAGAGATGCTTATAGACATATAATAGATATATGCAATGAAAATAAAGCTACAAATATTACATGGTTTTATCATATTAATGCTGATGACTATCCTGTTGCTGAATGGAATACTAAAAGCGGATATTATCCAGGGGATGATTATATAGATTGGATTGGAATAAGTGTTTACGGATCTCAGGAACCTACTGGAAGTTACTGGCCATCATTTACCAAAGTAATGGATAAAAATTGGAATGATATTGCTTCCATATCTGTTGCCGGGAAACCAATAGCAATTTTAGAGTGGGGTGTTACCGAGAGTAAAATTGTTGGTAGAAAAGCTTTATGGATAGAAGAAGCTTTTAAAACAATGCAGGCTGGTGGAAAATATAATTTGAAAATTAAAGGTTTAAGTTATTGGCATTCTAAATATGTTGATTTAAAAATAAATTCATCGTCAGAAGCATTATCTGCTTATAAAAGTGGAATTTCAGATACAACTTTTATAAGTAAAGCAATATTTGTTGAAACTATTTTAAACTAATTTAAGGAGAGATAGTATGAGAAAAAAAGTAATAACTGCTTTATATCCTCTAATATTTTTAATGACTTTTTACCTTGGACAAAATTTTTTTGCAGGTACAAATGGTAAAATATCGGGAAAAGTTATTGATAGTAGTTCTGGGGAGGCAATTGTTGGAGCGAATATTATTATTAAAGGAACATCTCTTGGTAGTGCAACAGATATATCCGGCGAATACTATATCCTAAATGTTCCACCCGGTGAATATTCTATTCAAGCATCTTACATTGGGTATAAAAAAGAGATTAAAACAAATGTAAAAGTTGCAATTGATAGAACAACAAGAATCAATTTCAACTTGGTTTCTTCCATTCTTGAAACGGATGTTATTGTAGTTTCTGCTGAAAAGGAAATTGTACATTTAGATGTTTCAGGAACTCAAACAATTTTGAATGTTTCAGATATTGAGACCCAACCTCTAACAACTTTCGTAGAGGTTTTGGAATTGTCTCCAGGTCTTGCTATTAGCAACTCCGATCGAGGTGGTACTGGCATTTCAATTAGAGGAGGTGGAATTGATGAAACTGATTTTAGAGTTGATGGAATTTCTTTGAGAGATCCTCTAACTCAAACCTCAGTTTTACAACTTCCGCAAAGTGCAATTAGTGAAGTCCAAGTTTTAACAGGTGGTTTTAATGCCGAGTATGGTGGAGTTCGTTCAGGTTTGGTTAATGTGGCAACTAAAGAAGGTAGTTTTATAAAGTATGAGTTTAAAGCAAATATTCGTTATGGGAATTCGGGAAGGAAACATTTTGGTCCGGATGCATTTGATAAAAATGGTAGAATTTGGCAAGTGTTTGCAGGGAATAAAGCATTTGTAGGTACTAGTGATGATGATGTTACAGCATTTAAGAACACAAATGGAGCTTCAGGGTATCCGTTTGTATTTAGAGGGTGGAATGCAATAGCTAATGATTATGCAGAAGATGCTAATCCTAATAATAATATAACTCCTCAACATGCGCTTGAATTATGGAAGTATCGTCATAGACCAATTGAATATGGCAATACACCGGATTATAATATAGACTTAGGTTTTGGCGGCCCCATTCCATTTCTTAACTCAACTTCATTTTTCTTTTCGTATCGACACGAAAATATTGCTTATCCGTTTCCACTATCAAGAAAAAACGAAGTTAATAATATTGGAATGTTAAAAATAACATCAAAAGTTACAGAGAAACTTAAAGTAAATATAAATGGTATTTACGGATTGCAACAGGGTAGTGCAATAGGTTTTATTGATGATCTAGGAAAAATTAATGGTGAATATTGGGGGTCTGCTTCCGGAACAGCTTCAGGGTATAGGGGAGCATCTGAATCGTCAGCCGGAGCATTTGGTTTTAGATCTATGTTTAATGAAGGATATTATAGTTTAAGAGACAATAATATGTTACGTATAAATATTGAAGGTACATATGTTTTTAATCCCAGTACTTTTGCTGTATTGAAGTATCAATATGGTAGAAACTGGGTTAATACCGGTCATATGGCAATGCGAGATACTTCTAAAACTTATCAAATTGGTAATTCGTTTTATGATGCTACTCCAAGAGGTTGGGTTTCTTCTTTAACATCATCAGATCAAGCAAATAAGTTTTATATGCAAGGTGGTGGACAAAGGTATGATAAATCTGTCAACTTTTCAAACTCTCTAAAATTAGAATTAGTTTCTCAACTGGATAAGTTTAATCAAGTTAAAGCGGGAGCAGGTATTACGCTTAATAATATACAATCCAGAAGTGCAATATACTGGTTACCTTTGTATCAATCATACGAAGTAGCTCCTTGGACTTGGCAAAAGTGGGATGAGAAACCTATAGAGGGTTACCTATTTATACAAGATAAATTAGAATTTGAAGGTATGATTGTTAATGTTGGGCTAAGGGCAGATATGCTTAATCCGAATACAAAAGCTTATCATTTTAACACACCTTATGATGATTATTATACAACAGATAAGTTTAGTGTTGGAACTGTAAATGATTTATGGTTTCAATCTAGGAGAACAGATGCTGTTAAAACACGAATAAAATTACAACCGCGTTTAGGTGTATCTTTCCCTACTTCAATAAAAGGAAAACTATACTTTAATTATGGTCACTTTTACCAGCGACCGGATTTTTATAGATTGTATTCTATGGCAGTTACGGGGGGAGGAGCACCGGGATTTTTAGGAGCATTTCCAAATTCAGATTGGCCAAGAACAATTCAATATGAAGTTGGATTTGAACAAGATATAGCCGAATTATTTTTAGTTAGAGTTGCCGGATACTATAAAGATATTACCGGACAATCCAATTTAATTAGAGGAATCAATTGGGATGAAACTGTTGACAACCATATATGGTCGAACAATAATTATGGCGATATAAAAGGTATGGAATTTAGTTTTAATAAGCCATATGGAAAATACATTACATTTTGGTCTAATTTGGATTATTCAGTAGGTACAAGTGCAACTTCTTCGCTTGATGTTATATATGAAAATCCATTTAAAGCAGAAGAAGAAAAGTATTTCATCGACAAAACAAAACCAATTCCATCAATAAATCTAAATGCCGGAGTAATTTTACATTCTCCAAAAAGTTGGAGTAGCTTTGGGTTAGATCAACTTAATTTTTCTATATTATACAATTTTGAAGACGGAGGTGAGTTTATTTTTAATCCGGAAGCCCCTACAGAGAAGCAGCACTATATTCATATAGTTGATTATTCAAATATGGATTTAAAGTTAGAAAAGAATATTCAAGTTGGTACTACTAATTTTATTATTTATTTAGATATTGCCAACTTATTTAATCAAAAGTTTTTGTTTACAGGTGGATTTTCTTTCCAAGAGTCTAACAAATATAAACAATCACTTCATCTACCTTGGAGAGAAGGAGATCATAAAGGGGATGATAAATGGGGTGAATATCCAGCGAATGGTAACAGTGAACATATTGACATTGGATGGAGAAATTGGAATCAATTTCTTAACCCAAGAAGAATAAATTTAGGAATGAAAATCAAATTATAATTTCTTTACTGGAGATAAATATGAAAAAAATACTTTTAATAATTAAAATGAATTCAATTTTAATATATGCTTTTCTTTTTATTCTCTTTAATAAAGAGAACAATGCACAAGTTGCGAATATTAATGTTGGAGAGTTTCACTTAGAATGGAGAGATAATGCAACATTTTTCGGTGGTGGAAGTTATTCAGGACAGAATTACACAGGGCAATGGCCAGGAGGTTGGTATAGAAGTGGGACTATTGGTTGGTTGGGAGTTGGTGAAACAGCTAAAGAAATTCACAGATATAAAAATATGCAAGATGAAACCAAAGGCTTAGATACAGTTAAAGGAGGAATTGAATATGCTCCTGAGGTTGATGCTCCAAGAAAACCTTTAAGAGAAATTCGAAAAATTAAACCACCCAAAGTAATTGTTGACGGCAAACCCTTTAGACCTTATAATAGAGAAGTGGATCCTAATCTTCCAGCTACACAAATTATAAAAACTGTTTCAAAGACTGGATGGGGGGATAGAGGTGGAGCCTGGTTCAATATTACAGTATATGCTTTTGATAATCCAAATTTTGACGATTTTGTAATTATTGATTATAACATGATTGAAAAAATAAATTTTACAAAAGAGAATGAGGGACCAAACGGACCACCTAACCAAATTATTACAGAATATTTTAGTCCCATTATTAATTTTGCTCCAAGTAGATATGGGGTAGAACAATACGAGGAGAGCTGGCCATATTATGATACATGGTCAGGAATAGAAACTGTTCAATCTAAGTTAGTTGCTCCCGGAGCAACTTCAAGAGATTCACTAATTATTTCGTATGCTGTTGATGCAAATGATCCGAGAAGAGGTGGTAAGAGTAATTTTGGAGATCTAATTACAGGTGTAGGTTTTGTATCACCACAATATACAGGGTTTTGTATGCTATATGCTGACAAATCTACAACGGAAAAAGTAGATGATGTTTCTCAACCACAAAATATAACAACAAACTTTATTGATGATCTTTGGAATAATGAAGGAACACTATTCGATGAATGGGTAACAAAACCTGGTAGAGATAATTTTGATATTGGAAAACCGTGGGATGTTACTTCAGATGTTCAAGATAACCAATTGGGTAGAATAAATTATCAATGGGTTGGACCATATAATATGAAACTCAATGATTCAATACACTTTGTAATTGCTCTTGGTGCAGGGGGATTGGATCCGGTTTCAGCTTTACAATTGGGTAAGGATTGGGAAAGTGGAAAAATTCAAGATGTAACTAAAGATTCGTTACTTGCTACAGGTTTAGATTCATTGGTTAGTACACTGGATAAAGCAAAGTGGGCTTGGAATAATTTTGTTACAAGCGGTGATTTTGGAATACCTTCGCCTTTACCTGCACCGGATATTGAAGTTATTTCCGGTCCCGGATTTAATACGATTAAATGGTCTTATGAAAATGATAATATGTTTAATAATAGTAAAACAAATGAGGATGACTTTGTCGAGTGGAGAGTTTATCAAAAAAGAGGAGCATATTTAATAAATCATCCAGAAGACAATGGCTTTCAAGATTATCATCTGGTGTTTTCTACTTCGGATAAAAATGTAACGACTTATAAAGATGAAGATGTGATTAGAGGAGAGACATATCATTATTATGTAACTGTAGTAAATAAAGCAGGATTAGAAAGTAATAAATATGCTAATAGAACACTTTTCAATGCAATTCCGTTTGAACCGGGAGTGGAATCTACAAATGAAGTAAAAATAGTTCCAAATCCATTTATAATTAATGCGGGTACATTAAACTTTTCAGAGAAGAACCAAATTAAATTTTTTAATTTGCCTCCTTATACCACATTACGTATATATAATGAGTTAGGCGATTTAGTTAAAGTAATTGAACATATATCTGGTTCTGGAGATGAGGCATGGAATCAAATAACAGAAGCAAATCAATATGTTGCTAGTGGAGTTTATATTTTATCTGTACAGGATGCAAAAGATTTAAATGGAAATAATTTACCAACAAAAAATTACAAATTTGTAATTATTAGATAGAGGAGAAAACTGAAATGAGAAAATATTTGAATACAGTTATTGTTTATACCTTTATTGCAGTTTTTGGAATAGCTAACTTATTTGCACAGGTTGATGTTAATAAAGTTGGGCAAGCGGGTATGAAATTTCTTTCTGTTCCAGTGGGAGCAAGAAGTGCCGCAATGGGTGATGCCATTTGTGCATTAAGTAATAGTTCTGAAACAGTTTTTTTTAATCCTGCTGGAATTAGTGAGGTTCAGAATGAGTTCGATTTTTCATTAGGATATAATAAATGGATTGCCGACATAGCACATCATTACATAAGTTTTGTATATAATAATAGAAATTTAGGTGCTTTTGGAATTAATGCAATGTATGTGGATTATGGTAAAATTTCGGGAACACTAAGGAGCGATACTGATCCAAGAGGATATGTTGAAACTGGAGAATTTGGACCTAAAGCATTTGCAATTGGTTTTTCGTATTCAAAAGCAATTAGTAATAAGTTTTCTTTTGGTGTAACTACAAAATATGTAAGACAAGATCTAGGTGCTGGGTATATTGGTATAGGTGAAACAACAGAGGAAATTCAAAAAGTTACACATTCACTTGGTGTGGTTGCTCTTGATGTAGGTACAATTTATAAAACTGGGTTTAAAGATTTAAGATTAGCTCTTACAATAACAAATATTTCACCGGAAGGAACTTATATTAGAGAAAGTACACCACTTCCGTTTACTCTAATGTTAGGTGTGGCATCTGATCTATTCAAATCGTTTGAAATAAAATCTAATGATCAATTACTGGTTGCAATTCAAGCTGTTCACCCAAGAGATTATGGTGAACGAGTTCATTTTGGAGTGGAATACATTTATAATAGTATGCTTGCTTTTAGAATTGGTTACAAAACTAATTATGATGAAAATGATTTATCTGGTGGAATAGGTTTTTTGTGGAATGATTACAGAATTGATTATGCATATAATTCATTTGGACGTCTTAATGCTGTTCATAGAATTTCTCTTGGATTTCAATTATAAATATGTATAAACATAAAAATTAAACCTTTTTAGGAGGAAATTAAATGAAATTAAATGAACTTATTAAATTTATATATATTCCAATGATTTTACTGGTTATAATTATTGGGTGTAATGAAAATGTTCCCACAGAATATATTGATCTTAATCCAGCCGATAAACAACCTCCGGTAATTAAAAAGATTACTCCGTCAGAAGCATTCTTAAAGGATACTGTAACTATAATTGGTACTGGTTTTAATCCTTTAGTTGAATATAATTCAGTATTGTTTGGGAATAAAGTTGGTCAAATTGTTAGTGCTACAGTAACAGAGTTAAAAGTAGTTTTACCAAGTTTATCGGGAGATACTGTTAAAGTAAAGGCAAGTGTAAAAGGAGCAGTTGAATGGAGTTCAGGAATAGATTTTACTTTTAAAAATACAATTTCAATTATAAGTGAAGATATTCCAAATACATGGGGAATTGCAGTAGATAAAAATAATAATATCTATGTTGGTTCAATTGACGATAAAACAATTTATAAAATAACACCGGAAGGTACTAAATCTGTATTTGTAGAAAATATCTCGGTTAATGGTGCAATTCATTTCGGTCCTGATAATTATCTTTATGTATGTGAACAAGACGATTGGAAAATAGTACGTGTTTCTTCCGATGGTAAAATAGTAGAAGATTATGTTGCAGTTAATCAACCTGTTGATTTTGATTGGGATAATTCTGGGAAACTACATGTTGTTGCAAACTGGGAAGGAATATACAGTCAAAATACCGATGGTACATTTACTCTTACAGTTGAAAATGGAAACTATGTAACTATGAGAATATTTAATAATAAATTATACACTGCCTCTAGTTGGGAAGGACAAATTCACATATATGATGTAACTGAAAATGGATTTGAAAATCAAACTATTGTGGAAGCCGGTGAAACAGTTATGGGTTTAGAGGTTGATGCTCAAAACAAGTTGTATTATTCACGTTATTGGACACCAACACTTTTTACAGTTGATGCAGATGGAAAAGAAAGTACTTTATATGATGACCAAATAAAAAATCCAATAAGATTTATGACATGGTCGGATAAAGTTTTATATGTAATTGTTGATGGTGGTGTTGATGGTGTAAGTGGTGAAAATGGAATAATTATGAGTTTGTATATTGGGGTCTCCGGAGCACCGCGTTTTGGAGTTAACTAACAACTTAGAAACAGAATTTATAAAAAGGAAATTATATTGAACATAACCCTTAAATATTTTAGTGTTTTACTAATTGTATTATTTGTGGTAACAATACATGCACAAAAAATTACAAAAGGTCCTTATTTGCTTGAGCCAAATGAAAAAGAAATAACAATTAGGTGGGAAGTTAATGATAGTGCAAATTGTGAAATTTTATTTGGAGAAAAATCTTTGACAAATAGAAAGAAACAAACCGCAAACTTACGAGGTGTTAAAAATAATTTGTATTTATACGAAGTTATAATAGATAGCTTAACTCCTTGTACTACTTATAATTACAACCTATTACTTAATAGAAAGGAAATGGAATATTTTCAGTTTAGTACTAATTGCTCCAAAGAAAATAATTTTAGTTTTGTGGCTATGGGAGATAGTCGATCAAATCCCGAAGTTTTTTCCCAAATAGTTAAAAACGTTAATAAAGAAAAGCCTAATATAATAATTAGTATGGGAGATTTGGTAGAAATAGGAGGAGATTTTGAACAGTGGGATGAACAATTTTTTTCAGTTACAAAAAATTTAATAAACCATATCCCACTTATTTCCACATTAGGAGATCATGAAACAGAAGGAGATAATGGAGAATTATTTAGACATTTTTTTCGCTCGGGTGAGTCGGTTAATAAACAATGGTTTTCTTTTGATTATGGTAATTCGCATTTTATCTCTTTAGATTATAGACATCCAAATAGTTTTGAAATGATTGAATGGTTTAAAAATGATATTTCAAAATCAAACGCCAAATGGAAATTTGTTTTTTTTCATCGACCTGTTTACAATTTTGGTGGTCATCGTTCCAGATGGGGAAGTAATGTTTGGGCTGAATTGTTTAGAAAATATAAAGTTGATATAGTATTTGCAGGACATTCACATATTTATGAAAGATTTTTTCCTGTAAGACCATTTAATAAACCCGGAAACTGGGCTGTAACTTATATTACAACCGGGGGTAGTGGAGCAGAGCTGTATGATATTAGTAAAAGTAATTATTTGGCAGTTGTAGAATCTGTAAACCACTATCTCTATTTTACAATTAAAGATAATTCATTAAAGCTATTAGCATATCGTAATGATGGAACAATACTAGATAGCCTTCTTGTTAGTAAAAAAAATGATAGTTACAATAAAGAATACACAAAAATGGTGATGGACGAAAATGAGTTAAGAATACAAACTATGTTTGCACAAGCAATAAGACTTTCACTACAATATATTCCATTTGAAGAATATGGGTGTCCTATTGAAATTAATTTCAATACTGAAACAGAAGAGACTATTCCTTTTAAAGTAGAATTAACTGAAAAATCTGCACAGTACTATACAATGAAATTATTTTCTGGTGAACTAAATAATAAAGAAAATTTTAGGATTGTTCCAAAAATTTATAGTAAAAAAACAATGTCCGTATCCGTTTGGGGCGAGCTTAAGCCGGAGCTACGTTTGAAAGTTACATATAAATATAAAGGTAAGGAAAATTCAATTATTGGTGGTCAGGCTGAGTATTGGCCTAGTATTTATTGAACTTTAATAAGTTGAAAATTTTTTCTACTCAATTAATTTGATCTTATATGAAAAATTATTCAAGAAAAAATAAGAGTAATAACAATGTTTTTCTAATATCTAAAATATTACTTTTATTCATTTTAACTTTTCTGTTTTATTCGGGATGTGTTGAAAACAACAATCCAATATTACAAGAAATAGGCAAAGAAATAACAGATAATAATTCAGATTTTAATAATATTGATACTTTACATTTAGGTAACGGTTCAACCACTCCATATTTAAAAGGTACATTTGTTGATTTTTGGTATAAGAAGAATTGGACAAAAAGACAATGGAATGTACATCTAAAAGAAATGAAGGAAATTGGTATTGAAACTTTGATAGTACAATTTTCAGCATATAATAAATATGTTTGGTGTAATTCTAACAATAACTATAGTACAAAAAAATATATTAATGCACTACCAAACCTATTAGAAGTTGCTGAGGAAAATAACATTGATGTTTATGTTGGTTTGTATTTTAATGAAGAGTATTGGGATAGTACAACTTCAGTTTCCAATTTAAAGTTACATGCACAACGAAGTATAGATTTAGCTGATGAAATTTGGGAGCAATATGGTAATCTAAATTCTTTTCAAGGTTGGTATATTTCTCATGAACCTGCTCCGTATTATTACGGTACAACAGCAAAGTTTGAAAAACTAAAAACAAACTTAATCGAACCAATAGTTAATCATTGTAAAACAATAAGTAATTTACCCGTAGGAATGTCTTTCTTTTTTAATCAAAATCTTACAAGCTCAATTAATGTTTCTTTATTTATGCAAAGAGTTAGTGAATGTAATTTGAATATTGTAATACTACAAGATGGTACAGGAGTTCAACATTGCAGTATAAATAATTTGCAAAAGTATTTTAAATCAGCAAATAATGGTTTGTACAATAATGGAAATTTTACAGGAGCTTTTTGGGCGGATATTGAAACTTTTAATGGTAATGTGCCGGAATTGTTTAATGTATTGGAACAAAAACTTTGTATAGTTGATGATTTTGTAACTAACATTGTAATCTTTCAGTATTATAATGATATGTGTCCGAATGGACCCAATGGAAAAAGTGCCGAACAATTAAGAAATGATTATCTGGATTACTACTCAATAATGATAACGGATATTAGATAACATAATTAAATAGAAACTTCTGGATAATTACTGGAATCGATCATTCTGAGGAGCAGAGAGATAGCTTGCCCGACTTTGTAGGGTAAGAATCTCATAATTCAAACTAAAAACGAGATTTCTCTCCCGATAAAAAACATCGGGATCGAAATGACAATTTTTAAACTATCTCTATTTTTCAGAGGTTTCTAAATAATAAGTTATAAAGATATAAACCAATAAGATTGTAATTGATATTTTTATTAAACATAAGGAGGACAGAATGAAGAATATACTTTACAGATCCATATTGATTTTTTTAATATTAACAGGTCTTTCATTTGGTCAAACAGAACTATTAACAAATGTTACATTTGATGATAGTTTAAATTCATGGGAGTTATTTCCTGATCAAGGAGCTGAAGCAACTTTAGATATTGATAGTACCGGTTTAATGGATGGGAAACATAGCGCTCATATAAATATTACAAAAATGGGTTCTTCAGGAGAGTATTGGGAAATAGGCTTTTACCAAGCAGTTGCAGGTGGAATAGTAGAAGGTAAAAAGTATCAAGTTAAGTTTCAGGCAAAAGCAAGTACTAATATACATGTCGATTATTTGATTCAACAATTAAATTCACCATGGGCATCGTTAAATACTAAAACTATAGAAATTACAACTGAAGTGCAAACCTTTGAATTTACATTTATAGCTTCTGTAACAGAACCTGAATGTACTTGGCAGTTTGGACTGGGAGCATCCGGAATATCTGAGATTTGGATTGATGATGTTCACTTTTATGAATTAGAACAAGAGGACGGAGATCTAGAAGTATTAAACAATAATTATTTTGATAAAGGTTTGGAAAATTGGGAAACTTGGTTAGATGGTGGGGCAGAAGCAACAGTAGAAATTGATACAACAGGTTTACTTGAAGGAGTAAATAGTGTTCATATTGCACTAACTAAAAGTGGTTCTTCCGGTGAAAGTTGGGAGTTTGGATTTGCTCAAGCAATTCAAGGTGGAATTAAAGCTGGTAAAAGCTATGTGGTAAAGTATCAAGCAAAATCAAATGTGCCGGTAGTAATTGAAAATATTATACAAGAAGCTAATGATCCATGGACAGCATTGTATTCCGGTGGATTGACACTAGATGTAAGTCCAAAAAGTTTTGTTGACACTTTTAATGTAACAGAATCTGCAGTATGTAACTGGGTGTTTTCTTTAGGAGCAATTGATACTGCTCAAGTATGGATTGATGATGTACATCTTATCGAGTTAGAAAATCCTACCGGAATTTCTTTTAATAATAATAATATACCTAATACATTTGTACTTGAACAAAACTATCCTAATCCGTTTAACCCAACAACCACAATTAAATTTGGATTAGCTGAACAAAGCAATCTTAAAGTTGAAATATTTAATATTCTCGGAAAGAGAGTTTGGGTTATTCTAAATTCTCAAAAATCAGCCGGTTACCATGAAATTGTTTGGAATGCGGAAAACTTTTCAAGTGGTGTTTATATTATAAGAATAAGTGCTGAAGGATTAGAATCAAGACACAATTTTATAAAAGTTAAAAAAGCAACTCTTCTAAAATAAAAATATTAAGACTTTTCTTAAACTATTGCTAATCATGTGTAGGAACATTACATATAATGTTCCTACATAAAAAATCTATTCTCTTGTTTCCATTAAGTAGTTGCATCTATTCAAAAGAATGAATAAATTTGTTTTATAATTAAATAATACAAGATGTCCTAAAAAAAAGAGTTCTCCTTTGAAGTTAAATAAGACAACATATCTGATAATTATATTTTTCTTATTCTTTTTCTTACAATTTGTTACTTATTCTCAAAATAAACAAATAGAAATAGGCATTGATGAAAAATTAGGGGACTTCCTCCCACTTAATCTCGAGTTTAAAGATTCAGAGAATAAAACAGTTATTCTGACTGATGTAATAAACAAACCGGTTCTATTGGCACTTGTATATTATGAATGTCCCGGTATTTGTAATTCAACTCTTACCGAATTGGCTTGGGTAATTGATAGAGTGGACTTAGTTCCCGGACAAGATTTTGAAGTTGTAACAATTAGCATTGATCATGATGAAACACCTAAAATAGCGGCAAAATCCAAAGAGAATTATTTCGAATCACTTCAAAGAGATTTTCCTAAAAAGTCATGGACCTTTTTAACAGGAGATAGTCTTACAATAAAAAAACTTAGTAATTCGGCTGGTTATTATTTTAAAAAATTTGATGATGAGTTTAGACATCCCGGAGGGTTAATTACTATTTCTCCGAAAGGGAAAATATCTAGATACTTATTTGGATCACAGTTTAATCAGTTTGATGTTAAAATGGCATTGTTAGATGCTGATGCTGGTAAGACAAATCCGACAATCGCAAAAGTGTTGAAATTATGCTTTAGTTTCGATTCTACTAATAATAAGTATCAGCTAAGTGCAACCAGAATCATAGGTTCAATTATGCTTATATCCATTTTCGGCTATTTATTGTTCTTATTATTTAGGAAAAAACAATTAGCTAAAGATTAACTAAAGTTTTATAATTTATATTAAGTTATAGGGAGAATCAAAATTTGAGTATATCTAAGAATGGTACATTAAAATCGTTTTATGATGAAGGTACAACAAAAAGAGCAACCGGAATTTATTCATGGTTATTCAGTACCGATCATAAAAGAATAGGTATAATGTATCTTGTTGCGTTAAGTATCTTCTTTTGTACGGGAATGACGATTGCTTTGTTTATGAGATTAGAATTAATTGCTCCTGGAAAACAACTTATGGAGGCACAAACCTACAACACATTGTTTACGCTGCACGGAATTATTATGGTGTTTCTATTTATTATTCCAGGCATTCCGGCTGTATTTGGAAATTTTTTCTTGCCATTGCATTTAGGTGCTAAAGATGTAGCATTCCCAAGATTAAATTTACTATCTTTTTGGATATATCTAATTGGTGCAAGTCTTGTTTTGATTTCTTTAGTATTGCCAGGCGGACCGATAGACACAGGATGGACTTTTTATATTCCTTATAGTATTAGAACTTCTACCAACGTGTCATTCTCTCTTTTTGCAGCTTTTATTTTAGGCTTTTCATCAATACTTACGGGATTAAATTTTGTAACTACAGTTCATAGAATGCGAGCGCCTGGTATGTCATATTTTAAAATGCCTTTGTTTATTTGGTCAATATACGCAACCAGTTGGATTCAAGTTTTGGCAACTCCGGTTGTTGGTATTACAATTTTACTTGTAATGTTAGAACGATATTTTGGAGTTGGGGTTTTTGATCCGGCTCTTGGTGGAGATCCCATTTTATTTCAACATATGTTTTGGATTTATTCACATCCGGCAGTTTACATTATGATACTTCCGGCTATGGGAGTTGTATCGGAAATTATTCCAACCTTTACTCATAGAACAATATTTGGTTATACTGCTATTGCAATTTCAAGTTTGGCAATTGCTTTTGTCGGTTATTTGGTTTGGGCGCATCATATGTTTACAAGTGGCTTAAGTGAAACTGCAGCTACAATTTTTTCATTGTTAACATTTCTTGTTGCTCTACCAAGTGCAATAAAAGTTTTTAATTGGGTAGCATCAATGTATAAAGGTTCAATCGATCCAAAACCACCGTTCCTTTGGGTTATGAGTTTTATTGGATTGTTCTCAATTGGAGGTTTAACAGGTTTGGCTTTAGGAGCTTTATCAACAGATATTCATTTGCATGATACTTATTTTGTTGTTGCACATTTCCATTATGTAATGTTTGGCGGAACAGGAACAATTTTTATAGCATCTCTTTTCTATTGGTGGCCAAAAATGTTTGGGAGAATGTATAATATTAAGCTTGCAAGTATAAGTGCATTGGTCTTTTTTATTGGATTTAATCTTTTGTATTTCCCAAAATTTATAATGGGTTACCAAGGTATGCCCAGGAGATATTATGATTACTTACCCGAGTTTACAAATTTACAAGTTGTATCAACTATTGGATCGTGGGTAATGTTGGTTGCAATTTCTTTAGTAATATATACATTACTTAGTAGTTTACGAAAAGGAAAGATTGCCGGTGGAAATCCTTGGTCGGGTGTAACACTTGAGTGGCATATCGCTTCGCCGCCACCATTAGAAAATTTTGATATAGTTCCTACTGTAACTCATGACCCTTATGATTTTAGTCAGCTAAAAACAATGAAATATGTAGCTGAGGGAGAAGAATATGAATAGTGCTGAACACACAACAACGCATGAAGTACATAGAGATGATGTTGGTGCAAGAATGGGGATGTGGCTTTTTCTTTTTACAGAGTTATTACTTTTTGGGGGCTTGTTTTTAGTTTATGCTGTCTATCGGTTTAAATATCCATCGCAATTTCAAGCTGCAGCAATGGCTCTTAACACAACAGTTGGAGCTTTGAATACAATTATTCTTTTAACAAGTAGCTTAACAATTGCACTTTCTATTGCTGCATTACAAAAGGGAGAAAGGATTTTATCACTTGGACTTTTAGGAATAACAAACATCTTAGCATTAGCATTTATGATAAATAAATATTTTGAGTGGAGTACAAAAATTCATCATGGTATTTATCCTGGCAGTGAACATTTGTTGAATTTACCTGATGGTCAAATTTTATTTTATGGTCTTTATTATATTATGACGGGCTTGCATGGTTTGCATGTTATTATTGGATTGGTATTTATAAATATAGTTATGGTGTTTGTTTATACAGGTTCAGTGAATAAAGACAGTTTTGTTAAGTTAGAAAATGCAGGTTTATATTGGCATTTAGTGGATTTAATTTGGATATTTTTATTCCCATTATTTTATCTGCTCCAATAAAAAATTAGGAGACGTTATGCGGCAGGACCAACATAGTGCAGAAGAACATCATATTAGTTATACGCCATATCTTTTAATATGGGTAAGCCTTTTAGCATTTACATCAATTACCGTAACTGTTGCCGGACTTAATTTAGGGAACTATACATTAATTGTTGCAATGTTTATAGCAGCTATAAAATCAGCACTGGTTATAAATATTTTTATGCACATAAAATTTGAGGATACAATATTCAAGATATTTATTGCAATTAGTTTATTTACATTGATGATTATTTTCTTGTTAACATTTTTTGATTATTTATATAGGTAGTAAGTCTATGAACACTAACCCTACTGAGTTTGTACAATTAGTTGATTCCTCAATGTTATTTATGATGGGTGTTTCGGCTATTTTTTTTATGGGAATTATGGCGGTAATGGTATTTTTTGTTTTTAAGTACAATAGAAAAAAAGGGAAGAAGCCTGTTAATATCCATGGTAGCTTGACATTAGAAATTGTTTGGTTTGTTATTCCGTTAATATTAGTTATGGGAATGTTTTTTAACAGTCAGGATGCTTATAAATTGTTTAAGACAATACCCGAGAATGCTTTTGAAGTTGATGTTACCGCAAGAATGTGGGATTGGGATTTTAATTATAAAAATGGAAAAAAAACCGATACACTATATGTTGAAATTGATGTTCCCGTTAAACTAAATCTTACATCTGTTGATGTTAACCATTCATTTTATATTCCGGCTTTTAGAATAAAGCAAGATGTTGTTGATGGAAGTGTAAAACCACTCAACTTTACACCTACAAAGGTTGGCAGATACAATATTGCTTGTGCAGAATACTGTGGATTAAACCATTCGAAGATGTACACCAAAATTGTTGTATTATCAAAAGATGATTTTGATAATTGGTATGGAATTGATAAAAAGAAATCATTAAAAGCAAATATTGTCGAGTAATAATTGTATGACATCATCAATAACATTAGAAGAAGATAAATTGACAAATCAAAAAGTATGCAGTAGTAATTTATTAGAGATAGAAGATGAAAATTCTTCTTCTA
Source organism: Lepetodrilus ovalis (assembly GCA_032361185.1). Classification (NCBI taxonomy): domain Eukaryota; kingdom Metazoa; phylum Mollusca; class Gastropoda; order Lepetellida; family Lepetodrilidae; genus Lepetodrilus; species Lepetodrilus ovalis. Next base: position 3,465 of record JAUTBQ010152608.1, on the reverse strand, counting down.
TAAAAATTTTATTCTCACTTATTAAAATTAGAATAACCTTTATGGTAGCTATAACTACTATGGTCGGTTATATTATTTTTGATGGTACTGTTGATATTCTTATGATATATACCGCTTTGGGAGTTTTTGTGTTAGCATGCGGAGCTTCTGCTCTTAATGAATTTCAAGAACGAAATTCTGACAAACTTATGAAGCGAACAAATAATCGCCCAATACCTTCCGGTAAAATTACAGCAATAAATGGTCTGCTTATTGCTTTAGGTTTTATATTTTGCGGATTGTTTATTTTACGGCAACAAAGTTTATTGGTTATGTATCTTGGTTTACTAACACTGATTTGGTATAATTTTATTTATACTCCATTAAAATATAAATTTGCTTTAGCTATTTTACCCGGTTCACTTGTTGGTGCATTACCTCCAATGATTGGTTATGTTGCTGCTGGCGGAAATATCTTTGATTATAATATTTTATCTGTAGCAGTATTTCTGTTTGTTTGGCAAATTCCGCATTTTTGGTTACTGCTTTTAATGTATGATGATGACTATAAAAGAGGTGGTTTTCCTACTCTTACAAATATTTTGGATAGGGTACATATTTCACAGAATACATATCTATTGATTTTTGCTCTTGTTGTTTCAAGTTTTGTATTACCTTTCTTTAGCATTTCAATTACAACTATTAATTTTGTTTTGTTAGTGGCATTCGGTCTTGTATTATTAATCTTATCATCAAGAATTATTTTTCAAAAAGATAAAAATGTTTTTAGAAATACATTTATGTATGTGAATATTTATGTATTAGCTATTTTATTATTAGTTAGTATCGATAAAATTATTAACGCGTAACTTAGGAAAATCTCCAATGGATATATTAAAAGATATTGTATTACCTCAATCAGGGCAAAATATTTTGTTACTAAAATATTTATTATTTGTTACACTACTTATCTTACTACCTTATTTAAGTGTTATGATTGGAACTACATTATTTTCTCTTATTCATTTTTTCAAAGGGAAGAAAAATAGAGATAGAATAAGTTTAATATTTGCTAAAGAGGCAATAGATCTTTTTACAATCTATAAGGGAATGATTATTTCCTTGGGAGTTGTACCAATGCTTAGTTTAATATTTTGTTTTGGTCAACTACTCTATGGGTCACAATTGGACATAACAAATAACTTGGTTTTTACTTTATCATTATTAGTTGTAGGATTGATTTTAGTTTATATCTATAAAAATAGTTTTAGATTAAAAAACATTTCCAATTTACAATTAGAGAGTTATGAATTAGATGGAATAAAAGAAAAAGAATTTACTAACTTAAATAATAGTAACAGTACTATACTTGCTTTTGGTGGAGTACTGGGTTTAGTAATATTACTTGTTGTAGCATACTTCTTAGTTGGTATTTTACAGTTGGTAGTTAACACAAACTATTGGATAAATAATTCGCAATTATTTAATATTATAATTTCTTCAAATTCATTATTATACTTTTTATTTTTTATTTCACTTTCAATATGTATAACGTCTGCAATTGTAGTCTTTAAATATTTTAATAACAATTCATCAACACCTAAACACACTAAGGAATATCTTGATTATATAAAACAATTTAGTCTTAAAACCGGATTGATTTTTACTTTTGTTCAACCTTTATTGTTTGTTTTAAGTTTTATTAGCACTCCTAAGGAAGCTTTATCGTTTCCGTTTTTTATTACTTCCATTTTTGTTTTATTGTTTATGGTATTAATTAGTATTTTGTTTTACTTAATGCATAAAGAGTCAAAGATAGAATTTAGTGGTCATACTATATTTGTATTTCTAATTTTGTTTGCAATTCTAATTTATAAAGATCAATTGGCGTTTGATACAGCAAGTAACAAACAAATGATTGTTCTTGAAAATGAATATATAGTGTACGAAACAATACTTAAAGAGAAATTAGGAATTACAGAAGTTGTGGAGATTAGTGGTAAGGATATATTTGATGGGAAATGTTCAGCATGTCATAAGTTTGATTCAAAATTAGTTGGTCCTGCATATAATGATGTTTTGCCAAAATACATGGACAAACAAAAAGAGTTAATTGATTTTATACTTAATCCTCGAAAAATAAATCCGGATTTTATATCAATGCCAAATCAAGGTTTAAAACCTAATGAAGCAAAAGCAATAGCTGAGTATATTATGAAGAGATATACTGAAGGTGGTGGAGAATAGTTTGTTAAGTTACAAAAGGGAAGATGAAAATATTAAGATTATATTTTGTGAACCATAATGAAGTGGTTTGAAAATTCCATTATTCATTAACTATATATAATTGAATATTATATTTATCTAAAGTTAGCTTTTCATCTTGTGGAATTTTACTATCAGTAACAATTGCGTTTACTTTTGTAATTGGAGCAATGTATGTGAAACTTCTTTTCTTAAATTTACTTGAATCAGTTACAACTATTATTTCACGTGAGTTGCTAATCATTATATTATTTAGATGTGCTTCGTCTATATTTGGAGTTGATATTCCATATTCAGTATCAATTCCATCTACACCAATAAAAACTTTATCGCAGTAATAATTTTTCAGATTTTCGGCAGCTGTTGTACCAACAAGGGAAAGCGACTTCCTACGTAAAATTCCACCAAGCATAATAACTTTTATATCAGGAAATTCAACTAATTGTCCGGCAATATTTAATGAGTTTGTTATCACAGTAAGATTAGAAAAATCAAATAGATTTTTTGCTATTTCTAATGTTGTTGTACCGGAATCCAAAATTATTGTATCTCCATCTTTAATTAATTCAGCTGCTTTTTTCCCAATAGCTATTTTTTGAGTACGATTTTTTTTTGATTTAATACCTAACTCGTAATCAATTCCGGCTCTCTGGAATTTCATTGCTCCACCATGCGCTCTAACGAGTAAATTTTTTTTCTCTAGTTGATCCAAATCATTTCGAATTGTAACTTCACTAACATTAAAAAGTTTACTTAGGTCAGAAACTTTTACTTTTCCTTCATTATCAATTTTATCAATAATTTTAGTTCTTCTTTCAACAGTAATATTTTTTAAAATATGTACTTTACTCATTGAGTTAAAATCCTAATTATTTTGTTATAAATCAATGTAAAATAATTGAAAATATCATGAATTACAAGATAGTTTAGTTGAATTTGATTGAAATATTTAACTAGAAATGCAAAAAAGAAAGGAAACGAAGGCTGTGCGACTAAGTAAACGAAAGGAATAATAAATGCTTGACAAGAAAACACAAAATAAGTATATTTCTAAATAGTCTTTTACAATGTTCTGAATTAGGATTAAAATGAATGATAAAATATTAAGTTTTTCAGAAGATGAATTATTACAACTTGGTGCTGTGGATACTGGACATGAAATTTATGGGCAACCGGAACTTTGGAATAAAACTTGGGAATTAATTTCTGAAACATCTACTA